>JAYMSZ010001171.1:0-15307 GCA_036897665.1 Pelargonium citronellum | reverse complement strand
ACAAAAACAATATAAATTTTGGAGCTTGAAAGTCAACTCATTCAGACAAATATAATAAAAAGAAGAATAATTTATTTTATTTGTGGATCACTCGGTTCAAAAGTTAATCCGAAAAGAAAAAATGACATTACCAAACTAAGCCACAATGGCTAAAAAATATCGAATAATCAAACCAAAGACATTGAAATCCTTCCCATCAGCATAAATTATCAAGTTGAAGGCACTTGAATACTCTCATCCAGCTTGAAGAGCACGAACAACTGACAAATATATTACACTTGGAGTTCAAGGCGACCACGTGGATTGCTTTGTCAATTGCTTCTCGCAACCATCGGGTCTGGCATCAGATTCGAAAACAAACTCAAAAGCTGATCCGATGACTCTGGTCAAACCACCACATTTCAAGTAATACTCCTTCTCTGCCCGCAGCCGGATGCCTACTAAACACTAATATAAAATCTACCGCAAATCTTGCCACTATGCAATCCTTAACAACCACTTAACTTGCTATAAAAAAAACAACTTATATAGTAAGTGCATTGGCCTATGTTTAATCATTTTCACAATCTTAGGTGAAAGTAGAGTTGGTCGGCGGTCGGTTTGGTCGGTTTTTTCTAATTTTCAAATCAAACCACTACCGGTTTACTAAAATGTGTGACCGTCATAAAAAAATATGGAGGTCAAACCGAACCAAACCACTCATTTTTTGGGCAGTTTGGTTTGGTTGGTTTGGCGGTTACGCTATAGGTTAAATGGACATTAAATCATTAAAACAACGATTATGATATTATCAAATTGAAAGTGAAAATATAAATATTTGTTTGGTTTAATACTTTGAGCATGAGAGTTGCGTTGAAATTATCGTATTTGGCCTATCAAAAAAAAGAAATTTCAATATTCTAGAGAACACACATGTCATTTAAGAATTGCCAAACTATATAACCTAACATTTCATTGGCCAAGTGATCAGCAAGTGAAGTGGACCCTGAGCCAGCTCAGCTTGAACCATTTGAGTTTTGACCGTGAAAAACTGAAAATCGATGAGCTGCCTGATTCTTTTGGGGTTGTCTCTCAAGAAACTGTGAGTGGTCAATATCGTTTGACCAATATAAAATAAAATAAAACATACTCCACCAAATACCTTTTCGTCATAAATATCCCAACTGTTGCTTCGGTCTGGGCCAACTGGATAATGGGTCCCACTATTAATGTTTCAACCTAAAAACACAAAAACCTACTCACTAGCATTTATTCTCACTGTAATTATTCAACGAAAAAAAAGTAAAAAACTACAAATTTTTTTTAAATGAAATGACAAATTATAAGTAAAATATGAAATGTCATTATCAAATCGATGCGAAACAGAAATTACATGTAATTGGGAGAAGTACTGAAAAGTTAAAATCCAGCCATATCTCTGTATATACATGCTCGAGAGCCATCACAACCCAATAAAAAAACCCAACGAAGCTTGCAACTTGTTCTTTTCTCTAAATATTGATCCTGAGTTCAATTGTAGAACATGACAAAAACAAAACTACTTGCAACTGATCGAACCACCAACAATCTGTTCATTAATATTTCTTTACTGGCGAAAGATCGAGTAGGTCCAATTCTATTTTTTATTCAATCTGAACGTGATGAGAGTGTTAAAATGATAAAATACAACTTAAGTTTAGTTATGCACATAAGACTCATATTCATCACACTTATCTGATATGCATTCATTTCATTTATTTACGTGAGATTTGAGTTCGTCTCTCTTATATATTCAATCTACACATGAGATGGAGTGTTAATGAATCTCATATCAAAAGAATGAGAAGTCATTCACAACTTGAAATACTAGATTAAACATTACTTCTAAAAGTTCAAGTTTTTGTGCTGAAATCAAATTAAGTTTAACAAAGAATAAGAGATTAATATGTTTGGAACTAGTGACTTAACTCCCGACTTAAATTCATCTATCCACGTACGTATATGCTGATCACCACTTAAAATGCTACTTAGATTTATCACCTGTATATAGAGACACACACAAGTCTTTAAGTTTGAGTTATGTTTCCCCCTTTTCACCTTAATTTATCTTAAAATGTTTACACAAATAAAACATCACATGGTACCGACATATTAAGATCAAAGTTTGCTTAATAAATAAGTTGATATATTTTGATCACATCGTAATGCTACCAAAATAATAATTATTTCTAATTTCTTCCATTCTTATATAATTAATCATGAACTCTACTTGGTAAAACACATTGGTTGCATTAACAACCATAAATGTGGATTTCAACCACCATTGCGGTGGGTTTAAGTTTATGTTGCAACAATAATACTTTCGACAATTACAAGTCATGTGTTTCATATTGTAAATGCGTGTGTTGGTCGATATCAAATCGATTAAAATAGATTATAGATTGTAGTCTTTATTTGATTTGCACTTAGAGAGTGACATGCACAATCCAATGTCATTGTTGTGATTAATTTTTTTAGGTTTGATCCTCGAGAAATGGACGTTACATATTGGTATAAAATTGATTGTTTTTTTTTGTTCTTATCTACGTGCATGGCAAAATTATACCATGTGTTTTTCTAATCTTTATAGCAAAATTAAAAAAATCCATGCTAAATGGTTTATAACATGTTATATATTCTAGAAAAATGCTAAATGTACAAACTTTTGTACAATCTTTTCCGTACAAAATGACGTGACAATCTACGTGACAGGTACTTTTTTGTATTTTCGTAATTTAAAATTAATTTTAACGAATAACAACACGATGTATATGATACCACCACCCTCCCATGAATTTCTGGAGCGTAGCGATCGGTTTATTAGACAAATTGCACACGTAGTGCATTGTGATTCGAAAAAATCACTAATATAATTTTTGTTGTGTCATGTCTCATTTATTAACACATCATTTTGTACTATTATTTTTGTACAAAATTTTGTACACATGGGATTGCTCTATTTTCTATGTAATCGTTTGTGACCATGACAATTTTGATTCACCTTGTTACTATTCGTATGCTATGTGCAATTGATATCTATGAGTCTATGACCTAACCCTAACACTTACTGAATTATTTGGTTGACTGGTTGGTATTTTATTGTTATCTTCTTCTATTTTTTTGACAATTATTATTGGTATCATCATTGTCTACAGGTGAAATGAGTCAAAACCACACAACCGTGCCCAACACAAACCCAGTTCATCGTATTGGTCCACTTTGGCCCAAATTTGTCCCACTTTGGCTCGATTCAGCTCAAATTGATACATAGATATATGTACAATCCAACCTACGATGGACGAGACTCGGTCTATAATCCATCAAACGACACGCAATCCAATTTAAAATTCATCATAATCATACGTCCAAATACAACATTTCCACTCTCCTACATTCTTCAAATAATCAGAACCAACGAGCTAAGACCGAGGTAAAATACACAATCACAAACTTTTTAACTACAATTGCTAAGTCTGGTTCACTTAATTTCAAACGAGAGTGAATTTTAGTATGACACACCAGTATTAACGTGTGCACTTTCAGTGTAGAAAATTTAAATTTACGAAAATCACTTGACGACATCGACAACACGTTTCTAATTCAATTGTGATGGACATGATGTGTACAATTAAGAGGCATAACCACTAGTTCTCTGTTGCTTTAGCATAGGAGAAGCAATCAGTAAAGTACAGCCTGGTGAGAGTGACCTGCATGTGTATCACACACATTTTGATGCTAGTTTTTGTGTCTCCACACAGGCCAAGTGGCTAGGAGAAAAATGGAAATGCTCTCTCCAGAGTTGTTGAAGCATTTATATATGCAAGCATCAATAATGAGCTCAGACACTATATGTGAAGCTCTTTAACTCAGTGTCTCTAATGATGTTGATTTACCTTGTTACTATCCACAGTATGGAGCTAAACATGTGTCCTCTGTGTATATGTCTCCACACACTTGTTTGACAGATTATAGGCATCCTTTTCTCATTACATCAAACTTAATTTACATTAATTACTTTGTATGATCTTGCTGATATGCTCTTCCACCACATATACAATAATTCACTCATGTCATGTACTTATCAATAAGGATTTTTGTGGGGACCAATTAACATAAATACTTTGTGGGAGCAGTTCCTGATAACCCATCAGAAGGTGAGTTTTCATGATATCAGAATATTTATTGTAACCCCACAAGTGATCAATGTAGAGTAGCTAAACCATTGCAGTGTAACCCAATCAGATCTACTGTATATCATGTTATTCAGAAGTTTGTTTCTCAAGTTAAATTCTCAGGGGGGGCTTGGAATAGGCATTACAATGCAAAAGGATCTTCCCATATATTACATTCTTGACACATGTCACTATCCCAGCCATCAACTCGATGATGCTACGCATAATTTTGGGTTACTATCTGAGGTACACACATTTTACAAAGACCAATGATCAAGTCTAGCTTCATAATGACGTCCAATCATTTAATGTATTTGAGTAATACTTATCTCACAAGTAATTAAGCCAACTAATTATACCCACGTTACCCCCATCGGTCATAATTGAGCTCTTTCACCGTAAATACACTCTTACATGCAAAAGCTCAAATCACTTTTCACTCTCTTTACATTACAGTATTTTGCCAACAACTAGACTGAAATTACATATCAATACCATTTACTTTTACATTTTCCTTCCTTACATTTGAAATTATGCTAAAATTGTCAATACTAGCTAGCTTGTTCCAATCCCATTCAGCATAAGGTTACTGCTCTGGCTGGAGTGTGCAAGAGCAAAACCCAGATTTGGTTATTCTTCGATTCAATGGATCTTTGCCATTAGATAATAGGAGTGGTTTTTCATTTGGTGACAGAATAGATTTAAGTGTGGGAACCTTATCAATATTTTATATAGGGCTCTATGCAATACTCCAAAGAAATGCAGAAATACAGTTAGAGAATGTCTTAGAAGTCCAATAGTTGGAAGTGCCTCCCAAATTCCTAGCTGCTGCACAAATCCATGAGCTTGTCACTCCTGTTTAAGGTAGTGTGTGCAGTGTGTTTGCTTAAGGGCAGTCTACTGTCACATACCGAGAGAATTGGCCTCGTGCAACACCTCAAACTCCTGAATCCAGAGGAAGGGCCAGTCTTATTCACACGTTCAGCACAATATATAAGCACATATCAACACAATGAGATTACACCTGCATGATCAAAATAAGCACTGTGGATAACAAGTATAGGAGCATGCTACATGCCACTGACCACTCATAATGCGGTTAGGAGAGACACATTTTTTTTGGTTCGTAACACTACGGTCTGAAGACTAAATGGTGAATATTTTTTATGGACAAGAGAAGCATACATGGTGGTACTTCAGTTTCCCTGGAGGCCATCTAGAGATACCTAATTTGAAATTTGAAGCTTCATATCCTGCCTTACTGGTAACTATGCTGCATTACTTTTGTTCCTGCCTTAGGAAGAATAAAATTACTTGTTTCTGACCTTTGTTTTTGTTCAAGTGTGTTGCACATTTATATGATGATTTGTATTGAGAGGTGCTTAATTATGTTGTACCAGCACATATTAAGGAGCTGGATTTGTTCTAAAATGACATGATCCGGGCATTGTGATAGAACACCAAGCTCTTTGCAGAAGGTCCAAGTTTTCTTAGCACTTCCAAGTTTTTTAATCCATCAGAGTCATTAAATGACTAGTTGATGGAAGTTCCATTGCCGGTAATTGGAAGTTCTCCGCCCCGGTGTCTGCTTTCATTACAATTTTATGGCATCTACTCTGTTTCATCTGCTATTGCTTATTACTCCATCTGTCTCAAAATTAATATCCACTTTTATAACTATGCATATGGTTTTCGAGCCTTTTTAAGAATGAAAACAACTAATTAGTTGTGGCACTATATGTGCATTGTAAGTTTGTAACGGATAATTCTCAATCTAAACGAAGACGCCTCTAGCTCTGCAGCAGACATGTTCTGCAGTCAATACACATATGTGAAAGCTATGGGGAAGGTTGTGTTTGGACTACATTTGGGATATATACTTGCTTGCCTATTCCATGTGAGTTTAGAAAGGTACTTGTATTTTACTGGCATGGTCAAGAAATCGAGTGCAGAAAGTGCACAAAACAAAAGGTTTCCTAAACAATTAATAGTATGTTAGTCTTATTTAAAAGCTTACACTACAGCTTGTTCTGCTAATTACTTCATTGCTAAGTAAGGACTTTTACATCTAGGGTTTTCAAAGAATCAATATATAGGTCATTCTATAGATTATTAGCTAGCATTATTTCCCCAAGAAAGATGTCATTTGTAGATATCAATCATGCATCATGAGAACTGAGAAACCAATGTTGAGTTACTGTTTTTTTTAAGAAGGAAATATATATTAGTTATAAGTTATAACATATCTTCCATAGAACCAAATACTCCAACACGAGTAACATGATCGATTCAAATCTCTTGAATGTATTATAATTTTATGCACAGCAACATTTGCTTCTCCATGCTTATCAGTTAGCAGCATGCATTCAATTTGAGGGATATAGTTTACTTTAAGGTTACAAGTACAGGTTGTGCTTGTGACAATAAAAGATGCCTTATATAATTATTTGCTTTATTAATATGATTTTGACTATTCTTTCATAAATGGTGGCATAATATGGAACAACCGACAAAAGAATATGTTGTTTTGTGGCTTCAGTTATGGATTTGGGATGGAACCTGAAATTTTAGAACCTGTTAAACAATTTGGGTTGCAAAGTCAATGATATGCATATCAGCCAGCTTTGTCTAATAAATAATTGTGTAATATAACCATATATGATGGCAGGTAGAGTACTATGATTTCAAATGTAACTATAAAATATGATTTCAAACTTAGATTCTTTCGTTAAAATTTGTCTTGTCGCGTCTCAAACGGTTTTCTAAGTACACACTCAGGTATTCTTTACTTGACGGTTTTTCAATAGTAAAGATCCAAGCCACCGGCTTCATTCTCAATGGTCTAAATTCATTGATCGAACCATATCCGGTTCCACAACAAGCCAAAAAACCAAAACTTAGAACCAGAATAGACCAATCTCAAGTGTGACTGATATGGAGTACGATAGTAATTAAGCATTAAAAATGGTGTTCATAAGGTGGGCCACCAATCTTAAGTGTTGAAGATGTGATGTGTTGTTGGATCCTTTGTATTTGTAAAAGTTGATGGTACGATCTCAGTGCTTTGTATCTGAACTGAGAAACGGTCATGGCATTTCTCTTTCCTCTTAGTAGTTGATGGTAATTTTGTGGCCAGAAAATCACACAAAATGTAAATGGAAGAAAACAGTATTAACCCACTTAAAAATTCATGGTGCTTTGTCACTATCAAATTTTTTATCAGTAGTTTCTAACATATTGACACTAATACTACATTACATCTTATAGTTTTATACTATTGAAAATTTAACCATAATTATTGGAAGTATTCAGTGTGATCATATCCATAAATTGTATGTGATGTTTAAAAAATATGACCATTCACAAATCAGCCATCACCTATCTTGTTTTTTATTTTTCTTCTTCTGAGAATTTGTTCTCTCTTTCGATTCGTTTTTATGTTGTCACATCATCACTAACGTTAAAAAATGGCACTCCTTTGTTGGCTAGATTGGTTCGTGTAGATTCATTATGCAGTTGTTGCATACATGTGCGTTTCATGTTCAATAACACTAACAATTTTTATTCCCTTCCTCTTCTTCTTCTTCTTCTTCTTCTTCTTCTTCTTCTCTGCCTGAACCATCATAAAAGCCCACTAAAAAGCTCTGTTTCTCTGTTTTTCCCAAACTCCATTACAGGGTGTTGTTTGGTGATCCCTTTGCTTCTCTCCCAACTGCTCCTGAATTTTCTGGGTTTTCATGGATGAGAGCAAAAATAGCTCTTTTTTATGACCCAGGTAAAATTTATTCAATTTGACTTCTTTCCTTCTTCTTCTTCATTTTTTCAATACGACCCAGAAACCCATGTTGTTTTTTTGTTGGTGGGTTGGTGTATTTATTGTGTTTCAATTCAGTTTCCATGTTTGAATGAATAAAAATAGTATCTTTAATTATGGGATTCTGAGTTGGGAACATCAAAACCCTGATTGCTGGCGTGCACAGTCCATTGATTTGGGACTCATGAGATTGCAGAACCAGACTGATGCGAGTTTTGATCTGGGTTTTTGCTGATATAGACGCTATTTTGATCGTTGAATCCGATAATGGAGCCGCCTGCGCCGCCGCCGGCGAGGAAAAGGATGGCGAAACAGCTGACCGGAAAGCGCGAGGACACGCCGTTGCATGCGGCGGCGAGAGCTGGGAATCTGGGGGCTTTTCACGAGATCATTGCCTCCAAAACAGACGACGAATTGAAGACATTGCTGGCCAAGCAAAACCAATCCGGCGAAACCGCCCTCTATGTTGCTGCAGAGTATGGTTATGTTGATATGGTGAGAGAGATGATCTATTTCTATGATCTCGCCGATGCTGGCATCAAAGCACGAAACGGGTTCGATGCATTTCACATTGCTGCTAAACAAGGCGATTTGGGTATGTAACTATGAATATGTTTTTGGTTTTTCAAATTTCAAATTTAGATTGTGAGGAGTGAGTGATGTATTTTGTGTGTTAATGATGTTGCAGATACGTTGTATGTGCTCATGGAGGCTCATCCGGAGCTGACCATGACTGTGGATTTGTCGAACACTACTGCTTTGCACACAGCTGCAATGCAAGGGCATGTTGAGATTGTGGAGTTTCTGTTGGAGGCCGGAAGTAGCCTCGCCACCATCGCGAGAAGTAATGGCAAAACTGCTATCCATTCTGCTGCCAGAAACGGGCATTTGGGGGTTGTGAAGGCGATTCTCGAGAAGGAGCCTGTGATGGCTACTCGGACGGATAAGAAGGGACAAACAGCACTTCACATGGCGGTCAAGGGGCACAATGTGCTGATAGTTGAGTTGTTGATTAAGTCGGATCCTTCTTCGATAAACATGGTGGATAAGAAGGGCAATACTGCATTGCATATAGCAACCCGCAAGGGGAGAGCTCAGGTACATTATAATTAGTCTCTGTCGATTGCTCGTACGTTTTGTGTTTAAACAATTGTTGTTGGTTTTGTGATTAGATGTTGATCTTTGAATCAATCTGAACATGTGATGAGCATCATTTTGTATTGTGATTGAACCCATTTTGGTTCATTTTAATATTGTGTTTGGAATTCAACTGTTGCTTGACATGCTGACAAACAAAATCCTGAATGATCTGTTAACTTAACTGTAATGTATTATGAAATCAAAGTCAACCACTTTTTTGAACTATCAAATAGCCCCCAAAAATATCAGATCAGCTTTTCTTGACATTAACACATAGGACTTGTATGTTCAGTTCTAAAATTTACTGATATATGAGACTTTCAGTACTTGATTGTGAGTTATTTGGATCTATTTGTATGTTTAGTTCTTGAAACTCTCTTGAACATCTATAGACTTATCAGCAAGATCATATTCATTTGTGCAGATTGTGAAGCTGCTGCTTGATCAAAGTGAAACAGACACAAATAAAGTGAACAGATCAGGCGAAACAGCCCTCGACACAGCTGAGAAAACTGGGCTTCTTGACATCAAGGCTGTCCTACAAGGGTACGGGGTTCAGAGTGCAAAAGCCTTAAAGCCTCAAGGAAAAAGCCCCGCCCACGAATTGAAACAAACTGTCAGTGACATCAAGCACGAAGTGCACAACCAGCTGGAGCACACCCGCCAAACCAGAAGGCGCGTGCAGGGCATTGCCAAACGAATCAACAAGCTGCATGCGGATGGCCTAAACAATGCAATCAACTCCACAACTGTAGTTGCTGTCCTGATTGCCACAGTAGCCTTCGCAGCCATTTTCACTGTCCCGGGCCAGTACGTTGATGACCCCGACAACATTCCTCCAGGGCAGTCACTAGGCGAAGCCAACATTGCTCCTCAAGCCCCATTCACAATCTTTTTCGTGTTCGACTCCATAGCCCTCTTCATTTCTCTGGCTGTGGTGGTGGTCCAGACCTCAGTAGTGGTAATAGAAAGCAAAGCCAAGAAGCAAATGATGGCAGTGATAAACAAGCTCATGTGGCTGGCCTGTGTGCTGGTTTCTGTAGCATTCTTGGCACTGTCATTTGTGGTTGTGGGTGAGGAAGAGAAGTGGCTGGCTATGGCAGTGACCATGATAGGGACAACAATAATGGCCACCACATTGGGGACCATGTCGTATTGGGTCATTAGACATCGGATTGAGGCTGCGAATATGAGGAGCATTCGCAGGTCATCGGATGGAACCAAAGGCTCAAGATCTTGGTCATTGTCTATTATGTCAGATTCTGATATCAATCACGATTTCAAGAAAATGTACGCAATTTGAAACTAATGACCTATCTGCCGGATCTTTTTCACGGCATTCGGTGTATACACTCAGATCAGATCACAATATGTATCTTCCTTGAGGCATAGAGCATAGCTTTTTTTGGTTCTTGTTACAGAGATTTTGGCTGTACCAGACACTATAAAATGTGTATAGACATTTAGTAGACTTCAGTTCCTGAATGCAAACAAAGCAACACATTGAAAATGTCAACTTTTAGGTGCTCCCAAATTTGTGTCAATTGGACCTCAGTGTTGTGCATGATTTTTTTTTTTTTTATAATCATTACAAATTAGCTTACGTGCATCGTATTAAATTTATCTTCTTCTTACGAAAACATCTTCAATCTTACAACTCATTTGATACAATAATTTAAATGCAGAAAGATATATTTGTAGTTGAGAATTTTTCCCAATTATATGGATTTGATTTGATTTTCTTAAAATCTTATTCCAACAAAAATTCTTGAATTTATGTAAATATATATAAAGTTTACAAAAACTTGTTGGGCCTGATATGACAATAAGATATATGGACCCACATCAACCGGATGGATGGGCTTATTTGTATGGGCTAGGAAGACGACAAACGACACCGTTTACGTACGGACTTTGCCACATGGAGTCGCGAAATTGCCATTTGCCGATGCTATACCGAAACGAAATCAATTCCTGTCGTCGTCGTCGTCGTTCACTTCGTCGTCTCCGATCTCTCAGGCAGTGAGTGAGTGACTGAGTGTGCAATTCGAAGATGGACGACGAATTGCTAGAATTGCAGAAACAATTTGAGTTCGCGCAACAAGCGAAGTCGAGCATTCGATTATCTGAGCGAAACGTTGTCGAATTGGTCCAGAAGCTCCAAGAGCTTCGCATCCTCGACTTTGACCTCCTCCACACCGTCTCCGGGAAAGAATACATCACTCCGGTATTTTTAGCTTCTACTTTTTTCAGTTCTGAGAGAACATTTGAATTTAAAGTGGAACCAATATTGTTTTGTGGTTCTATGGTCACTGATCATAAGCATAATAAAAGGAATGATTTAGCTAAAGTAAACTGGTATCGTTCAGTTTGGTTAATGCTATTTGAAGATTTGGTTCCTTGTATTCGTTTCATTGATAGTTACTTTTAAATTTTAATATATTTTCTAAAAAAAATTTACTTTTGTTAGTAATCAAACTCATTTTTAGGGTTTGGACTTTGAATGCTCTATCATCTCTTCACCGAATATTCAATCATTGTCGGTAGTGATTTGAATGTGATCGCTTGTTGTGCACTAGGATCAACTTAGGCATGAAATGGTGGCGGAGATCAACAAAGTAGGGCGTGTCTCAGTCATTGATCTTGCTGATACTACTGGGGTTGATTTGTACCACGTGGAGAAGCAAGCTCAACATATAGTTTCTGATGATCCGGGGCTTATGTTGATTCAAGGGGAAATAATATCACAATCTTACTGGGATTCGGTTGCTGAAGAAATTAATGATAGGCTTCAAGAATGCAGTCAAATTGCTCTGGCGGAACTTGCTGCACAGTTGCATGTGGGCTCTGAGTTGATTGCTTCCATGTTAGAGCCACGTCTTGGGACTCTGGTAACTTGTATTTTGCTATTCTATGTGAGTTTGGGATGATCAAAGTTAAAATTATCTTATAGCTCGTGTTTGCATTAGATAAAAGGTAGGCTTGAAGGGGGGCAACTGTATACTCCTGCTTATGTTGCCCGTGTCAATGCCATGGTCTGTGGTGCTGCTAGGGGTTTAACAGTCCCCGCAAATTTATCAGCGTTGTGGAGTTCTTTACAGCAACTACTGCAAGAAATGGATGGAGCTAGTGGTGTGGCTGTTGAATCTTCTTTTTTCCAGACCCTCTTCAATGGGTTGATGAAAGAAGGCAAGATACTCGGATCCCTTCGTGCTGGAGTTCATTGGACCCCAACTGTATGTGACAAATCTCGATTTCATTTTCTGTAGTGTGTTCAAATTCTTGTTATTTAAGAGTAATCTCAAACAGTCACTAAATAATAATTGGTTGCCCCATTTTAGTTGTTGTAAACAAGGCAACAACTGATAAACAAAGTTATTCATGACTATTATATACTCTTGCCTCTCCCGGAGATGATGGATCATGGAGTTCTAGAGAATGTGTGGGCAAAGTAGTATTTGGGAGCTTGATAATTTGAAATGTTCTCCATAGTTTTCTTTAATTTGCAATCATTATGGAATTTCTGTTGTTACATTGAATGCTTTCTGTCAGGTCTTTGCCACTGCTCAGAAAGAATGCGTAGATTCTTACTTTTCACAGGTTTGGATCCCTAGTTTTTCATCTATTTGTAATATTTAAATTATCAAATACTTTTGTTAAAATGCAGTACATTTCTCATCTGTTCTATTTTGTTAATCGTTGTCCAAAATTAAGTTGGGCCAAACTATGTTATTTGTTTGGCTAGTGGTTTACCTTGATTGAGCTAATATCCAAGCATCTTACAATGCTTTCTAGGAAGATTTGTTTGAGTTGGTTGCTAATTTATTTCCATCATGCCCCGCAGAATTCATGTGTAAGCTATGAAGTTCTGCGTAAACTTGGTATTCCCCAGCCTATTCAGTTTCTGCAGGTATTTGTGCCTTTTCGTTGATTTGCTGCTGAACTTTTGAGCTTATGGAATATCTATGAAATATGGAATTCTTGAGCTTCTCTGGTTTTTAAGTTGATCTGTGGTTATGCACTCCAATGTAGTCCAGGTATCCTGAAGGTGTGCCTCTAGATACTACATTTGTTCACCCCTCAACAGTCGAGATGCTGGATGCAGCTACTGAGGATGCTATTGAGCGCGGGAGCTGGTAAGAGCTATATTTGGGGAATTTTCTTTATACTTCTTTCTAGTACCTGTTCTTTCTTCAATCAATAGATTTATCCTTTGTTCTTTTCTTGAACCGTGAACCACTTAACTTTACTTGGTTGATGAGGTTACAGTAACTTCATTTTATTTCATTGAGACTCTATATTGGTAATACTGTTATCGGTAACTAGCTTGCATGTGAAGATACTTGAAAGTTGATAAACTTGTTTAAGGGTATAATGTATTCATAATGGTTGTAAACTTGGTAAACTCTGTTACTGGATAAAACTTTCTACAACCCAAACCTTCTAAACATTTTTACAGGTTTGATGAAAGTAAGGAAAATAGTTCTGATTGAAGCATATGAGTTCATTCTAATTCTTCACTGTATTAGTTAATTTCTCATTATATTTTTGATAATCTATATTAATTAATACTATTGAAAGTATCTTCCTTATGCAGTTTACATATCAATTTCTATGATTTATGCAGGTTTGATTCTCTTTCCGTGTTACCTTCATCCTTTGGGACTCAAGATGCATCAAAAATATTGTCGCATTGCCCGTCTGTTCAGTCGGCCATCAAGGTGATTTTCTAGTAGTGTTACTAAATTCTATTTCTTTAATCTGGTGGTTTGCATATTAATTTGCTTTATGTTTCTTTGCAGGCTAACAATGCACTTATTATGGGGAAATCCTACGTATTTAGTCATAACTTCATCAAGGTAGGTCCCTAAAAACAATCATTATGGGATATTCTGTTTTATGTGGCTCCTGGCCTCATGCACCCACACTGATCATGATATAGATTATAGACCTTTGTCTGTTTAGTTACTGAAAAGTGAGCAATCCTAGAACAAAAGGCGAATATTTTCGTCTATCTTGTATCCTTTTGGCGACATGGCTTAGCAGTAGGGTGGGGAACTGCAAATCCTCCTCCTCATCACCTGCATGGCATTTTTTCTTTTTGCTTGCGTTTAAAGAATTTTCAAACAGGATGTGTACACCAATTTCTGATATCTACAGTTTTCCAATTCTCTGTTGACCAGGATGTCTATGATCGCTTAGATAAGGAAATGGAAACATTTAGTCTTTCGGCCTCTTTTGGTAAGATGCAGCAGGATGATATGCACTTGGCCAAGGAACCTAAAGCTGGGCATGATTCAGGAAGGTTTTCTAAATCTAATGAAACAGGTAATGACACTGGTAGTAATAAACATTCCATGGAGAAAGGCTCTAAGAAGAAAAAGATAAAATCCTCTGGGAATGCTAAAAAGGGAGAAGCTGAAAGTAGTCTGGATGACCAAGAATACATTCCTACGAAATCCAAGAAAAAAAGCAAGGATCAATCATCCTCACAAGTGGCAGACTCAAGAACAGGTGCCAAGAAAGACTTGGATAAAATGAATGAGGATAATTTTAATATCCCTTCAGAAGAATGGTTAATGGAAAAGGTTATGAAGCTTGTTCCTGACTTTGAAGAAGGTATATTACTTAGAATCTCTGATTGCTTCCGGCTAACTAGGCATACACTAGCACCCAAATTGACAGATGTACTGTTCTTATTCGATAGGTATTGATGATCCCCAAACAGTACTTGTACCTTTAGTAAACTACTTGAGACCTATGCTTATCAATTCTTGGAAGGAGAGAAGGAAGGCATTGTTAACGGAAAATGCAGAGAGAATGAAACGTTTGCTTGATAAGTTGCAGAAGAAGCTTGATGAGGTTAATTCATTTGCAAATGCTAGTGAATTTTTTTCCCCTTAATTGGATATTTGCTCATTTAGTTTTTCTTACAATCTATCTTTTTTCCAGTCTTTCTTAAATCTTCAGCTGTATGAAAAGGCATTAGATTTGTTTGAGGATGACCAATCAAATTCAGTAAGTTCTTCGTACGATGATAATTGATATATTCAGAGTCCCTTTTGAAGATAAAGTGTCAATGAATGCTTATGGGTGATTTTCAGGTCATTTTGCACAGGCATTTGTTAAGAACAACAGCCACGTCTATTGTGGACACCCTGTT
>JAYMSZ010001170.1:0-15312 GCA_036897665.1 Pelargonium citronellum | reverse complement strand
TAAATTAATATATTAAGGTAAGTGACTACAGAAACCCTAGAGGTTGAGATGCATATAAATAGATGTTTATATGTTCCACCAAAATCAAAACATACGGTTAACAGTAAGATCTCATACATTTTTCTCTTGGTAATGATTTGATGGACATGGTTCATATTGTTTGATCAATCTTTATTTATTTCTATTGTATGTGATTTTTATTCTGCTTAACACTTTTTATTATTGTTGATGTTCATCTTATTTATCTTTGTGTTTTATTAAACAATCAATATTTGTGTTAATTCTATCGTATATGTTTTTTGTTCATACTCGAATTTTTATTTTGTTTAACAATTTTTATTGTTGTTGTTGTTTAGGAATTTTTTTATTGAGATTGATGAAGAATAAAGGAAGGAAAATGAGATAAAAAAAAATAGAAGAAATTTCATCGAACAAGTATCAAGAGGCGATTGTTATTGTATGTGTAGTGATATGTATGTACATATAAATTATTCTTTCGACTATAATTATGTAATATTTTTTTGACGAATAATTATTTAATGTTTTATTAATATATATTCAAATTACAAGTATAACACATAAATTTTTCCTTGCCCGTGCAACGCACGGGATCTAATCTAGTTCTTTTATAAAAACAAGAAACTTAAAATGTGTCTTTAATAGGCATTCAATTATTTTACATACACGCTAGAATGAGTCATGGTCTTCAATTTTTGTAACATTAGATTTCATTTTAGGTTTATGGTAAGTGTTGATTAGATTTGTTTATGTGGCAATGAGAGGATATTTTACTTTATCCCACATTAATATTGAGATTATGTCCACAATATTATTAATTTGCAAATATCAATTCAAGCTCAATAATGCCTATAAATTGAGACTGTATATTATATTTCCTTTTCCACATTCTACTTTCCAATAACCAATAAACTATAGAGAGGAGGATACAAAAATATGATTGGAAATAGCTTGTTGAAGAGGTTGAAGCAATGGGCTATGGTGATTTTCTTGGTTTCAGCACAAGCAGAAGAGCCAAACTATGAATCTTGCATCTATAGTTGTGCAACTTCATCTTCTTGGTGCACCAAATTCAGATATGGTATCTACAAATTAAACACTCTTTTAATTTTTCAATATTATTCTTTTGCATGTGCTCACAAAAATATTACTACTAATAAGCTTTCAATAATAAATTTTGGTCACAAAGTCCTAATTTTTTTTTCGATAAGTCACAAAGTCCTAATTATGTTGCAGATACGAAATTTGAGGACGATTGTGGGAACTGGTGTTATGAAAATTGCAGGATTTATTTACCCTCTATCGCACCATGACAAGAAATGAAGAAACAAATGGCATGGGGGAGAAATCAGTCATTATAAATTATTGGTATTGTGCAATGTTTTTAAAACCGGACCGGTGACATAACTAGTCAGCCCGGGTCAACTGGCCGATCGCCCATTTCAATATATAACTATATTGTGAAATACTAAAACTTTCATATTGTGAATAGATTTATATATTTAATCGGAGCGATAATTTTAACTCAATTACTTTTTACTATCTAATTTAGTTCTCTTCTCGATATTAATTTTTGATGAAATTCAAGAACTACGCACTTGTGTTTGATCGTTATAGACGTTCACCAGATTGTCATGAGGTTTTGGTTTCGAACCACCTCTTAGCCAGAGTGTTGGTATATAGGTGTATGTGTGACATGTATGTCGGGTGCTCAAAATAGCTATTGAACTTAATTATGAAATAAGACGTCACTTTTTTTTGTACTAATTTTCATTTTCGGTCATAAAGAAGCCTAATTTTTTGTTTAGCACATACCCAAAAATGATTGAGACAATTCTGATTATGTATACACACTGAAATAAAAGAGTTTAAGTAAAAAAATATTTGAATTCAACGAATCGGTATACTCACAAATTCAATGATGTGTCATCTCATTTTAATTTGGTTTATCTCGGGCTAGAATAAATGTAAACTCCTAGCTTCTTATAACAAAATAGACTGTGAAATTTTTTTAAAAAATATTTGAATTAAATGTATTTTCATTTCATGAAAACGACAAGTGAGTGACAAGAAATAGATAGAGAGAGCAGGAGATTTTGACCCAATAAACATGAATCTAGGTGTAAGGAAAAGTCAAAACTCAAAAGGTTAAAGGAGGCAAGAATTGGGTGGCAATGCAATTGAAACGCAGTAATCTCGTAACAGCAACTACATACATCTTCAAGTAAAAGCTTGTCTGTTCCGTAATCGTCGAACATATACTCCACGTGGAACAACCCTGTCCACGTGTCAGACCACATGTACATCTTCCCCAAACCACTCTCTAATCGCAAAGCAATTACACAAGAATCAAGTGCATGCATCTCTTCTCCTTCGTCATCTTCTTCCATGGTTGGAGTAGTGTGAGGTCGTTGATCAGATATTCACAATGAGAATATGGGGTCTTCTTGTGCCGATAGAAGGAGAAGAGACAAGCACCTGGTACAACTTTGTTTATGCTAATGCCTCTGTTTTCTGGCATAAATTTGATGAATCTAAACAATGGCAACAAGGGGTCTACTATGCCCTTTGTGCTGCTTATGCACTGGTCTCTATCACTGCCTTGGTAATTTAATTGTTCTCCCTCTCAGTTTTCTGTCTTTTCTTGAAGAAAAAACATGCATTTCTCTGCACATTGTTGACAAGATTCTGTATGTATACATGCATGCATGTGGACATAGATACACACATACTTGTCATCTTGTTCATTTCATTTTTTTTTTATGTTCTTATCTGTCTGCCTCTGTCTGAAAGGTGTATGGTTATGGAAGTTCCTAATTTTCTTCTGCGTTTCAAGATTTTGGGCTGACCCATATCATCAATTTATATATATGTTGCAGGGACATATTTCATATTTGTATTTATTTTGAAAAGTTCTGTGCTTGGTCTTTGGCTCAGTTCCTCTGTTTTAAGAAAATCTTTCTGTCTATCAAGTTCTGTAATTGTTACAGATTTTTTGTTTTTGTTTTTTGGAAATTTAATGGGTGAATCTGGTAGGGTATTTTAGTTTATGAATTTCAGTTTTAGTTACTTCCAAGTCCTGGGAAATGGCTTTTGGCCTGGTTTGGCAGATTGTGCTTGAAATGGAATCATAATTCAAAGAGTTGATTGTGAAATTGATGACATTTCCAATATAACTTTCTAGTATTCTGTTGTTGGCTGGATGATCATTATTCTGGAATGTGAACAACATGGCATCTGAAAGGAATTTAGCATCCACAAACTAATGGATGATCACAAAATGAGATTCCTGTACATTTTGATTGGCCAGATTGGCCAAAAGTGTTGGCAACTTTGTGCAAAGAGTTAACTCCAAAAACTTCTATTTTAACTATTGGTCTTACATGTGCATTCAGAAACACCCCTAGACACTTGTAACATACAGTGACATGGTCACCTTAACAAAGCATTTATGGGAAACAGTATAACTCTAGACCTACTGTATGATATGCATATTGTCTTTTATTCGATCTCTGTCAAAACTACCATCCTGATTTCACTTCCTTTTGTTTGGTGCTTAGCTTGGTCAAAATCTGTTTTGTTGTCACTATTTTAATGTCCATTGTCCTTGTCCTGGATGGTACATATAGAAACATGTGTGATGGTACTTGTTATTGTATTAAGGTTCAACTATGCCGCATTCAATTGAGAGTACCGGAGTTTGGGTGGACGACGCAAAAGGTTTTCCACTTCATGAATTTTCTTGTAAATGGATGTAAGGCTTGTTGATAGATTGTCTAAGTTTAAGTTCTTTTAGCACACGTTGAATTTCAGTTACTAAAAAACAGTTGGAATTTGACAGTGAGGTCTATCCTTTTTGGTCTCTACAAGAGTGTTCTTCATCTAAAGCCAGAGGTAGGGTTCATTATCTGCTATCTGTTTCATTATGTCGGTTTTGTTACTCAAAAGGCCTCCCATTTTTCACCTAAAATGCCATCTTGTTTCAGGCTCTAGAAATGGTTCTTATGGATCTTCCCGGTCTTCTGTTTTTTTCAACATATACACTACTTGTCCTGTTCTGGGCAGAGATATATTACCAGGTATAACAGCTCCTCTGGCATGAACTCATGTATTATATATAAGTTGAATACTCATGACACTCAAGTTTGGCTCTGATTCGTTCATTTTTAAGGCAAGAAATCTTCCAACCGGTAAACTGCGGCCTACATATTACAGCATCAATGGATTTGTATACTTCGCTCAGGTAAGTAGGAAATCTCATGCAAGATTTTGTTGTCGGCTAGTTACACTTGATCACTATGTTATGATGTTAGGTGTGCATCTGGACATACATAAGACTTAGCAGCAGTGATGCTGCAGTAGAAGCCGCTAAATTGTTCATTTCAGGTTACTTATGTTGTCTTTCCTATTCTTCTCTTAAGTCACATTCTTAATTAAGCAATTGTTGTGTTATGTTTGATGACGAATGGTTAATATCCTCATTGTTTCGTAGTTGGTAATTTATCTTAATCTGCATCTGCAGTTATATCATTTTTTGCTGCTCTGGGATTCTTGATCTATGGTGGGAGGTAGCAACCGATACCAACTTAAATGGAATCCATGTTTTTGACAGCAAACATATATTCAAATTTAAGATTTTTGTTTTGTTTTGTTTTGTTTTAGGTTGTTTGTCATGCTGAGGCGTTTCCCTATTGAATCTAGAGGTCGCCAAAAGAAGTTGTATGAGGTCTGTACTTAACAATGGATCGATGTTTTGTGTCTGTTAAGTATCTAAATTCGGGTTTGATGTTTTGGTGCGTACGTATAGTCTTTTTACAAACTCCAAGCTTGTTTCCCTGGCAGGTTGGCTGTGTAACAGGAATTTGCTGTACATGTTTCCTGGCAAGATGTCTTGTGGTAAGTTCTCTTTTTGTTCTGTCTAATAATAGTCAGTAAGAATAAAACATACGAGCACGATCTTATATAATTCGATTGCAGGCTGCTATCTCTGCATTTGACAAGAATGCTGATGTTTATGTCATGGATCATCCCATCATGAACCTTGTCTACTATCTGGCAAGTTTTGGCTTCTGATCTTTATTTTTATTTCCTTTTCTTTTTATATTCTCATAATTAGTGCCTAAAGCAAATTTGGTAGCAATTTTCGAACCCAAATTTGCTTACATTTCACATCGTAGCTTTGGTTTGTTCTTTTATCCTTTTTGCTAAGGGAATCAAAACCTATATCTCACATCGAGTATCATCCTTGTACAGTTGGTCGAGATTCTTCCATCAGCGTTGGTGCTCTTCATCCTGCGAAAGCTGCCCCCAAGACGTGTTTCTAGTCAATACCAACCCATCAAATGATGCGAGGTCTCTATATATCCGTCATGATCACACAATCAGCGTTATGGCGACATCAATGACAACAAAGATTTTGTGTTGGTTTTACCTTTAGCTATTGCTAGCTCGTTTCTTTGTGCAACCATAAGAACAGACCATGTATGTATATTTATTTTTTTCTTCACATTCTTACTCAATGAAGAGAGCCCATTTGTACTTGATCTGCAGCAGGTATAAATGTCTTGCTAGTAGCATATCTGTGTTCTCTGCATTCTCTGATGCTAATAAGGATTCCTCAGTTTGTATTGCAGATTGTTATGACACCAAAGTCCCAACAAATGTTCTATTCATTTTATTATTTTTTTAGGAATTAATGGTCCAATTGGGAAAGTTAGATACTTCCTGCCACTTAATTTTCTGTACTAACAGTCCACCAATCAAGAATTTTGCACCAAATGTGACTTGAGCAAGAACAAGATGGGAATGCTGAGGTCACCATCCTCCAAAAAGCATTTGGTATTGGGATGTTATTGAGGGATGAAAGCCAGCAAAATGACTGATTTTTGGGAGGGATGGACCAGTGGGGTATATTGAGTGGATGAGTAAGCTTGACCCACTGTGAGGTGCTTGTTCGATACATGCAGTAATACTCTCGATTTAAGTCCACACCATTCCACGCAGGGGCGGAGCCACACGGTGGCTTGTGACTGCACGTGACCCCACTGAAAGCTTGAAAACATGTTGATTTGCTGTAGTAATTTATGGGTTTCTTTGTTGCATGTTAATGGTATCCAAGAATCTAGACTATAATATTTTTTATTACATTAGTTATTTGTCAAAATTTTATTGAAAAGTAATTTCATTAACCTGTTAATTATCAATTTGTTTAGTTTAATTTGTTTTGAAAATAATGTCTTTTTATTTCCTAGTAGTGATTACTAGTTTGTATTTTTAATAATAATTTTTATCATATTAGAAGTTCGATTTTACAGTACTTTAATAACATTATTATAGAACAAATCGATTAGAACGTGTATATCTTATTTTTCATAAGTAATATGACATGTATATTAATACAAAAGTTGATGTCGACAAACCAAAACATGCTATATATATAGTAGAAACAATTAAAAATATATATGAATCAACTTGTGTAGTATATTTTATTACTTTTTATTTTACAAACAAAATTGTGCCTCTACTAAAATTAAATTCTGGATCCGCCGCTGATTCCACGTGCAAACACACGAACTCAGTCTCATCTCTCTTATTCAATCTGCACAACATGTTGTATTTGCTGCAAATCACTAACTTCCACAAAGAGGTGTTGTATGCAGCAAACTTCCACCACCACCTAGCTAGAAGGCTCCACTTGCCTAGACCTCCCATTGATTTTTCAGGCAAACAGTGGCACAATTGACTTTGCATATTCCTTTGCCTGAGCCAAGACCTCTCCACCAGAACTTTCTTTCCAGAGATTCCATTTCCTTGATGACCAAGGCATGTGCTTTGAAAATGGACATGTAGTAAAAAGGTAAGCTAGTGAGTGCAACTTTATTTACAGGAATATCCTTCCTCCCAACTACATGTTTGCAGTGCCAAGAAGTGAGCTTTTTTTTTAGCTTGTTTTTAAGATAGGAAATTATAGGACTATTTGTCCGCTAACAATTCGAGCGTGGTTGAATTGAGATTATATTATGTTATTAAACGAAAATGCAAGTGCACACATAAATAACAACTGAAACTAATATATTTTATTTTGTAAGAATCTTAGCACTTATTCTAATTAGTATATTTTGTGAACCAATACTTTCCCAAACTAAAGTCACACAAAATTACTAATTATATGTTGCAACTTGATATATATGTACACTCTTTTCTTATTACAATGTACAAGGCTGCACATGCAGGCAAATTCTAAAGCACACACAGCTAGCTAGCTAGTATTTATAAGTTGCGGCTTGATATATATATTTACATACCCATATTCTTCTCATTACACACCACATATTAATACACGAAAAACAGACACATTCCTAGTAAACACAACACACGTACGTCGTAGCCTCAAGAATTCAGAGGAAAAGCTGTTTACGAGATTGAAACATGAATCGAGAGTCATGCGTCGAACGAATGAGATCAACAAGAAGCGGATATTTCAGCGAAACGTACAAGCTCGGCACACAAGCAAACAAGGCAAAGAGTGCGAAAATCCAAGGCACGTTGTCACGAGGATAGTAGAGAAGAAAGGTGGCGCAAAACGCCACCATCATGGCGGCGACGGAGGCGAAGAGTGACGTCACTCCGACCATCAACCTAAAAGGCAGCGACTCCATGAAATCTTTTTCCGTGTAACGGGACGTGATTATGGAATGGAACATGAGAATAGAAGTGGAAGAACAGAACAAAGCCAACGCATCGGCTATGGAGAATATGAGGAAGCATTTGTGTTTCTCGAAAATGGGTTCGCCTGAAAGATTGTTGTAGCCTCCCGGCACGGTGAAGGCGGTGGTGAACATCACGGTGGCTATTAGGGCGGCGACCACCATCGACGACTTGGCCGTTTCCTTCATCCATTTCTCTCCGGCGTCCATCAAATTCTTGTGCTTCTCGTTGAACAACATAAGTGGTGTTTTGTTGTCTGAATTTAATCGGTCTCTGTACGATGATTGCACAATCTTTTCCACCTCCTATAAATAAAAATCATCATTTAGCTTCTAATTAGGGTTTAATATGATTTTTAGACTCTACTACTTTTATGTATTAAGCAAACGATTAATGATTTTTTTTAATGACCAAACGGTAATGATAGTAACTGGTTTTGATGTGACACGTCAACTTAAGGTGTGACATTATCATCATGTCATTTAAAATTTTAGTGTATTTCAGCCTTCAATTATGACATATGAAATGAAAATGTTTTATTTTTTAGAAAATAACGCCCAAAACAAAGTCGTTTTGACGTTACTGTCCCAAAATGAAACGTGGTCGCTTCATCTATCACAATTGGAGTCCAAGTACACTGTAACTTGGTCTAAAATCTTAGGTTGCATGATGACGTGTCACACCAAAACCGGCTACTAACGTGTGTTTAATTCAATAAAAAAATAAAAGTCCAAGAACTCAAAACATGCTAAACTAGTGGTGCATGTACCTTGAACCACAGAAGTTCTCGTTGCATCTGAAGAGCAGCTCCGGACACAACATTAAGCTGTGCGGGAGGTGCCAATTCTGCAGCTAGGTGAAGCATATTTGTATTATCAGACACTTCTCGGTCTGCGATCAAATCTTTAAACGAACCCAACTTATATAACAAGCTAAATATACTCTCATGCCGATTACGAACTGCAATATGAAATATGGTTCCTTTGTGTTTATCAAATCTCCATATATTTTCGGGATCGCAACGAATAAGCTCAATAATGAAATCTTCGTTCCCTTCTTCTGCTGCAGCCAATAGAGGTCGCGCAATTTCTATAACCTTGTCTCCAGACTCCAAGTCGGGACTGTGAATTGTGCGGTCGTAGAGCTCTTTAACTAAATTAAC
This sequence comes from Pelargonium citronellum, assembly GCA_036897665.1. NCBI lineage: Eukaryota > Viridiplantae > Streptophyta > Magnoliopsida > Geraniales > Geraniaceae > Pelargonium > Pelargonium citronellum. Next base: position 6,425 of record JAYMSZ010001170.1, on the reverse strand, counting down.
CGCAGCTTCAGATCTTGATATCATTTGATTCCCATTGTCCCGACCACCTAGTTAAATTTGTAACATATTCAAATTAGTTTATGTATATGAACAACTTGTTTATAAAACGAAGATAATTACATAAAGCAGTAGTGTATTTTCTCCACCCAGATGGATGAGATTCGTGAGCAAACAACTGGGGCTCACGAGCCAGTACAAACAATGCTGTATCACCGCTAAGGTTGCGTTTTGTAGCTAGTTCTGGGAAATTCTTGAGCATCTTTAAAGCTTCGTCTACATGATATACAATAAAAATGAGTATAAAAAATAGACATGTACAAGACAACAATATGATGTGCATTAATTGGTACTAACCACATAAACCAAAACGAATGAGATTTATAAACAGCTCAGTACGATCTTGTTCATTGCTCCAACCTCTGATGTCAGTTCTGGGGAGCAGAAACTTGACCATTTTACAGCGTCCAAACACGCCAGCCATAGAAAGTGGCTTCAACGTTCCTGTATTTGGTAGCGAATTGTGGGCAGGAGCAGCTTTTTGGTTGGAATATGCATCTAAAATCGCCTTGGCGATCCTCACGATTCCAGTGGTTGCAGCATAGCAAAGTGCAGTGTTTCCATTGATGTTTTCAGTTTCCAAGTAAGCTGTGTCTTTAATGTGATTCACTAACCTCTCCACAAAATCAACATTTTCTGCTGCGGCTGCTATGTGAAGAGCAGTTTCTCCTTTTTCTGTGATCCTGCTCCTGAGCTTGTCGTCTCCGAAACTTTTTGCAGATTCCCAGTCTCCTTTTAGCGCAGCTATGTACAGTGGCACGCACTTGGTGATCATCATATTTGTCTCCTGTACGTTAATTTCAAGAAACGTAATTATTATAATTAGATTTTATATTTCATTTTAGTCCATAAAACAAGAAAGATTTTAACACTCATTACCTGCTGATATGGAGCAAAGAAATGAATATTGCAGCTTCAGATGAGAATGTTACAAGGAAAATAAAATAAAATTTTGTTTACTTATAGAGTGATATTTGGGAAATGATATTGACTTGGAATGAGTCCAAGTCACACACTAACATGTAGTATAATTTAAATGAATAGTTGGGAGGGCCTGATCAGGAGGACCATTCGTAAAGTGAAACCACAACTTCGTAGAATTTGGCTGCATCCATGGATTGATTGATCTGAGCCTCACAAGTCACAACTACTCTTGCAATAAGCTTTATGTTGCTTTGTTCTTTATGCTATGGTCCATGATTTCTATACCTCAACTTCCTCACAATTTCAATGCACATTCCATCCTTGTTTTTTCCTATTTATGAGAAATTATTATTGACATGGAATCCAAGTCAGTCAACTGCAAGTCATTGCCTCAAGATTTTGTGGCAATGGAAGACTCAAATCTTGTATTTTTCCAAGTCAGTAAATGGAAATTCTTTTTCCATCCTTGTTTTTTCATTAACCGAAAAAATATAAATGTAAATTTGAACCGATGACAAAGTACTATCTTGTAAGTGACTGATAAGTGATAACCAAACTATTACATGAAAAATTGAACCAAGTTGTTCGTTTCAGCTCGACTTGTCGGATTTGGCAAATATTTTTGAGGCTGGAGCAATTAGAGATGGTACAAGTGGGCTGAATTTGAGAAGACAACTAACAAAAGCCCAAAAGCCCACAATCTTTGCCTCGTATCTACTTCCAATAAATTTTAGCTCTTTCACGTGGCGATATCTCAACTGTTATTTTATTTTTTTTGAGCCATAAAAGGAACTTTATTAAATCAAATCCGCAACAATAAGCGGTATAGTAAAGTCGGGGGCAATGGGACCAACCCACTCGACTATATCGGACAAGGACAACGAGGACCTAGCTAGGGCATGGGCCACTCGGTTCGCAGACCGATTTACAAATTTAAACTCAACATTACCTAACAAACCAGCTAATGCAATGATATCAGAAATAACTAAACCAAAGGCACTGTAGTCCTCCCCTTCGGTTTGAATAGCGCGAATAACTGTCTGTGAGTCCGTTTCAATGACAAGGTTAGAATAACCCTTCTCACGAACCCACTCAATGACATCTCGAACTGCTAGAGCTTCCACATATCTCACCTCCCCACAACCATATCTACCACTTCGACCTCCTCCCATAACAATACCAGTTGAGTCTCGAAGAATCCAGCCTGCACCGCTATGACCTTCATTATCAAAAAGAGCACCATCAACATTTAGCTTAAGTCTACCTCTAGGAGGCCGAGACCAAGCTTGAACTCGAGCCCCTTTATTGTCCGAATTTACTGGACCTGTCACCCTCTCCGGCAAAACTGACACAGATTTCGCCGCCAGCCATGCATCACGAAGAGAGCTAACTTGATCTGCTCATGAATTTTAGTTGATTTGAATTTGATTTATCATTGTATTTCAATTGTTTTTAAGGTTGTGTTTGAAAAATTGAATTTGATTTGAAATTTAAAATTTCAAAATTTTGTATATATGTCATTGTTGAAATTTAATTTTAAACTCCATGTAAAGGTATAAGATTCGAGCCTTGGTATTGATATACTCGTTGATAAAAAAAAACATGAAACATATACATACATTACATAGATACCAAGATTTGTTAAAACAAGCATATCAAGAGTTTTGAATTTACTTTAAAGGTGAAACATGACTGGACTTAAGATACTTTCCACAAAAAGAACAAATATTAGGTAACATCTTTTAACAGTTACGGTTGAACCATTAACAATATTTTAAATTGCAAGCCATTTTAAGTCGCAATTGAATGTACATGTTTTACATATGTTAAATTCTGACATTCACGTCCAACAAAGTCTGTAAGTAGACTAAAAATTACTTTAAACAACTATAATAGAAGATAATTAACTTTATTTCGTTGGAAAAGCTTAAAGCGGGTCAACCAATATATTAAACAGTCTCAAACTTCACGTACGCTTTCACCTAGAATGTAACCCAAGATTACACACTTTTATTAGTCACTAACATACATATGTAAGCAAGTATACCATTCCCTCTACATCTTTTAGTATTAGTCATTACAACATAAGAGGGAAACAAAAAGAACCAAGTGTTCATGTTACACAAACTTATACAAGTTACTAGTACTATATATGCCTCCATGTCAGCTCCATCTGCCTTCATGCTTGATGTCTCTGAGATTGTTGCGGCCGCAGGCGGGCGCAAACCGCACAACTCTCCTCTCTGCCCCTAAAAACCCAATTTGTTGGGTAAAAAAGACGAGAATGGGCATAGAAAGAATCAAACGAACCAAACCAGAGCGTCAGCATGACAGGCACATCAAAACCTAAGAGAAAAACCAGCACTAAGACAGCGTTTGGATTAAAAAAATTGAAATGAAAATGGGTTTTATGACCGATTTTCATGACTAAAAGGTCTTGGTTCCCGTTCCTGAACAAAATTTTGAATCCAAACGCTACCTATATATATGGCAGAGGAAAAAAAGAAGAAGAAGGTGGAGCTAGCTAGCTATAGCTACTAGTCTATCACTCATCGCCTTGAATGTACCAGCAAAGAAGCATGGTGGCGCAGCGGCGAAGAACGTAGATTCGAGCTCGTTGCTCTTTAACTAACTTAGCACACTTTGTAGTGAAGCCATGGCACTTGGATCTCTTGTTGGAAGCTAGGGTTTTAGATTCAGCCATGGCTATAGCTTGAAGAAGAAGCAAGAAGCTCAAGATAGAGCTTGAAACAAAGAGAGATTGAAGATGAGAGAGAAAAAAAAAAGCTCAATGGAGCTTAACAAAATGTGGGTTAAAGAGGTTTGATTAAGAATGTGAGTATATATATAGAAGATGAAGAAGAAGAAGGGTATAATGGGAAAAAAAGTGGTGGATTGCTGGGATTTGAAGGAAGGGAGTGAACATGGACAGGTTCGAAAACAGAGGGATTTGCATGGGTTGAAGCAACTTGTGCACATAGTTTTCTATGAAACGTTGGCTTGAAGCTTCCTTTTATTTGTGATTTTGATTGTGACTTTCTTTTAAAAGGTTGAGTCGAAACGTTGATCGAGATAAAAAATTTATTGGCAACGTGGCGTTCAAATAATTAAGATAATTGTTACCACCGAGTTTTACATGAACTATGGTCGGATCCGGTTCTTTAATAACTCATAATATGACACAACATCAATCTAAACCGAGTTTGACTGAACTAGTGATTCAATCAACAGGCGATTCAACTCGTAGTCCTGTTCATGAAATGTTGGTTAGGGCATTATCAATGCACATGGTTTTCTATGAAACTGAGCTTACAACTAACTCTTTTATGTTGTTTTTATCCTGACATTAAGTAAAAAGTCAAGTTTGTACGTTGATTGAGAAACAATTCAAGTGGTTATAAGTTATGTTGATCGAATTGCTTAGTATCGTGATTCATGACACTAAAAAAATTAAAACAATTGTGCTACTGATTGTTGAGCGATTCTATGTAACCGGCCAAACTAGTGATCTAATCAACAAACGAGTCAACTCCTAGTCCTGTTTACGTAACGTTGATTAAGATATTGTCAATGTTGCGAGTTAATTTCAAATTGAATCGATATGGTGACTGAATGAGACTCCATCAATTAATTGAATAGTTACATTATTGATTAGAATGGCAAAAGGAGTTTTGGCATGAAAAATAGGAGATGTGTTGAATGAGACAAAACAAATTCCCTGCAATTGTGAGGTGTACATTGGTTTGGTTGGACTCAACACCCATATATGCCAAAGCCATACTCTGAGACTGTCCCCAGCAAAACTCATATCTTCTTATCTTTAATATATGCTCTTAACTTGATGACCAATTTGTCTTATTTAATTGTACTTGTCAAGTATTAAAAATGAGTTGAGTGACAGTTAATTATGTTACTTATAAGTAGCCAATGTGTGTGTGTGATGTGATGTGTTGTGATGTGGAGATGAGGATAATGGCTATTGCCAACTGTGGAATCAAAATGATGTTGGAGACAAAAATCTTCAAAGAGAACTAGTTTGAATCTACACCACAGCTCACTAATCTCTTGCACTATTCTAGATTTGGTATCACCAGCAACCATACCCCATATGAACAGCTCAACAATATATGCATATATATATATATAATAAAAATATCAGCCGAAGAATTAACGACTGAAAGTCAGCAAAACTTATATTAGAGTTTACTGAGTCAAGAATTAACACGTCGTTTTTGTGTCAGCACCCTCTCACATGCGGCGCCCCAAATTCCCCATAGGGAGGGGTTAAACACGAATTTGGATAACAAGGTTAGAATATGAAACTAAGCATTGATTAGCATATCAACAACAAGTATATGAGTGTGTATGTATTCTTTTGTCGGTTCGCAGCCGCTCGGATATATTTTTCTTTTGATCTTAATTGAGTCTTGGTCATTCATGCATGTATAACTTCTAATGTGATACATGCATTACACGTTAACAAAGGTTTGCGACTTTTAATATTATGTAAGTGAACCAGACATAGCGTGATTTTATACACACGGCGAGTGATCTCAAACATGTGACTACCAAATATGATCAATAACGATAGGGTAACAAACAATTGTTAATAATGTCATCAATTCTTTGTCTCTTCCTCCCAGATATTACGGTTCCTGCTGGTTAATACAAACAAACTCAATCTTCATAGATTATATTTGCTTTGTCAATTTCAATCTCAAACTATTTTGTTCATGCATGTTTTGATCTTGATCTCTCATTATATCATAGATTCAAAATAAGAATTAATTGATTTATTCATCCAAAATTAAATATTTTAAATTTTACCTTTCTCTAATTAGAGGTGATAATTTTGAGTTTCGAGCTGAAAGAGGTTGACCATAAACCAAACCCGATTAAAATGTTGCATGTTTATTCGGATTGTAGGTTGTGAGTTGGGTCGGTTTTGGAGTTTGCAAAATGTGCAAATTTATTTGATACGACTCAATTACTTTTACTGAATCGTCCAATTTATAAACTCAACCCAAAAGTTGATCATCAGATCATTTTCATGTGATCCGAACTTGGAATTAACTTTCAATGTCAGCAAATTTGGTCTAAGTTGTTGACTCTATGTCTCTGTTTTTGATATGTTTATTAAAAACAAAACAAACTATCTCTAGTTTTTTAGAATAAGCGTTTGTTGGCCTTTTTTTTTTAAAGGAAAACTAAAACTTTTCATTAAACCACAAGGGGCCAAAAAGGCTTACAGAGCTTAAGAAACAAAAGAGAAACAAACCAACTAAAACAAACTAGGAAAAACATGAAATCTAACATCGTGAAAACCATAGAACTATGATGTGGCAAACCACTTGAAGGAGACTGCCCTTGAAGAGCAACCTCGAACAACAGACCAGGGGCCCTAGATAAATCCTCCCCCCCCCCCGGGTGGCTGAGGGGTAAAC
>JAYMSZ010001169.1:0-15322 GCA_036897665.1 Pelargonium citronellum | reverse complement strand
GTGTGTATTTAAACACCCCCACCCCAAAGAAACCAGCCATAACCACCATGATGACGTGATGACCACTTTCACCTCTGACCTAAAGCTGCAGGACAACACTCTTGGTGTAGTAGCCCCCTGCCACCACCACCCTCTTCTACAACCTGTCAGTACCATAACTGTATCCAAAGACCTTTAACAGCTATTATAAATCTACAATCAGTGCCTCAACCAAAATGACCGCCGTTTTGTCAAGGGACATAAAATCACCAATCAGTAAACTAACTACACTAACAATCATAGTAACCACAAAAAATATCAAACACAGAAAATAGCCCACTCATCCTCCCATTATATCATCATTACAACCTTCACCTCCAAAACTATGTCAACACTACCAAAGCCATTATTATAGCTCCATCATTATCTAAACACCGTGAAAGCACAAGAACCAGGCCTCTGTTTTGGGTATGTAGAGGTACACAGTTTACTATAATTATTCTCAAATCTGTTTATATACTGATCTGAAAATAAGCAATAATTATAAGTATAAATAAAATATATAAAAACCAACAACAACAATAAAGATCCATATATAAATATTAAGAAAAAACCTGGGGCAAATATAGTAACCAAACACCGAAACTTAAGTAGATAAAAGTGGAAACAGATATCTGAAGAAAAACATATGGTAAAGTAGGATATGAATTAACTTGCCCATTTTTTTTTGAAGGAACCGTGCTTGCGAGTCTGGCTGTCTGCACAGCATCTGCAGAAGCAGCTTCAGGAGTTGCACGTAGAATCTCACATATAAGTTGTTGGCATTCGCTCTTTTACCACATAGCATGGGAATATGAGTTCAAAGATAAAATCTAAGAAAGAGCTTTAAAAACCATAGTATGCTTAGAATGACCTTTTTTTCTTTGAAGTAAAAAATAACTATGCTGTGATTGGGTTTGAAGATTGAATAACTACCTGTAGGACTGTCAAGGAAAACCCAACAGTATAACCTCCAGTAACTACAGATAGTTCAGCATCTGTTGGCAACGAACTCGGACCTTTCACGTTTACTTGCCGGCCAGATTTTGATGCCAGGAGCCCTCCAACAACAACATGATTCTCTAAACAAGTAAAGATGATATTTAGTTTCAAAGGTTTTGAAGGAAAAATAGTATAGTGACTCACCAAATATGCGAACAATAGCGTCCAAAATGGAATCAAGAAGCTCTTTAACAGCAATTTGTGCTTTTCCTGTAGGAGCCATCACATGCGAGACAGGGCTTACTGCCAGTAGAGTCCCTGATGAAGACATCCCATTTTGACGTTTTTGTTTGGACAACTGATAGTTTTCCAACTGTCCTTTCATAGAATGGAGACCAGTAATAGAAGTTTGGCCAGCCTGACCAATGTTAGACCTTGAAGAGTTTACCATTTCTGCATAAGCTTTAATCTTTGATGAGATAATCTCATGAATTGTGGGTCGCAATCTTTGGCTGTTACAAAATGAATTTAAATTCATATATCCTCTTAAAACACATATTAGAGAACAAAGTACAATACTGATAATGTTAATATCTAAAGCAACACAGGGAAATTAAATATACTATGTAATCTGCTGTCTAATACCATAACCAGTCACGCAATCGGATCATTTAAACAGGATACACAATAAAGAAATAATGTCTATGAAACTTTCTTATGCGCAAGATGAGAGACAATGATTGCCATAGAACCCTTTAAAGGGCTATAATCATTCTAGAAATCAAAATGAATAAATAAAATTTCTCTCAAGTTTAGCTAAGATGAAACTGAACAGGTATATGAGCTAGAAAACAAACCTTATCATAGCACCAGCAGATGCAATTTTGCCAAGCATTGAGAGACACTCAACCAGGCACTGTAGATATTTCACATGAAGTGGAGCATCACTTTTTTTCATTGTCTCCTGTATCCAGTTGTCAAATCAAGAAAATCAGTCCCAAAGGAAAACGAAATTAATAAAACGGGAACATAAGTGACTCCTTTAGAAGAGTGTTCATACAACAAATTCGTCTGGAGTGGAATTGGAAAGCCATGATGGAACTTGATGAGGTGCAACTTTGGCATCCTTTTGGTTACCATCACCTGCAGCTTCATCATGCAGTTCAGAAGCACTTTCCTCATCAAATGATGATCTGAAAAAAGTTACAATAGATAAGTAAGAGTCCAAAGTATAAACAATATCTTAACCAATCTCTGTTATATCTATGAATGCTGATAATGTTTCATTATGGCTGTTTTAGGTTTAATTGAAATATCCATTTGGTACAATGGTATCAAGATTGTGATTATATAACCAATGAGAGCTGGGATAAGTTTTGCAGAAGGCTTGGCTTATAATTCTAAAACACCCATTAATTAGCAGAAAATAAGGCATTACTTGCTACTTTGCTCCCCAAGTACTCTGACATACAGGATTAGCCACATTCTAATCATGCAGAAACACCCACATTAATCCTAAATTGATGGGACATTACATGTTCCCTAACTTGCTCAAAATTAATACTCCAGATCCCTAGAGGCTCTTTTTGCTTGAAATAGAAAAACCACTTGAACAATAAATTTTCTATAATAACTAATAACTATAAATTATAAGCCAAGTTGTACCAAAGAACCCTATAGAATATGGAACGCTTCAAGAGAGAATGAAAATGAGCAAAATAACCAAATTATATCACAAGATAGAAAGATGTATCAAAAGAAGAGTAGAATGACCATAGTTGACAAGAACTGTCCAATCTTACCCTCCATCAATAGAACCTGGCCTATACGATCCATCTCCAAGACCGTTAAGTTGCTTGGTTCTTCGAGACAAGGGTTGTGAAGCATTCATTGAAAACGCAACAGCTGTGGCAATAGGCATTTCATCATCCCTTTCATCGCTGAAGGCGACTGAACTGCAGAAAATGACAAATATAAGGGTAAGAAATCAAGTACATGAAAGAGTTATCCGTCTAATTAAAATGATCTGAACTCTAAAGAAATGAAGTTAATAAGATAAACAAAATACTCTATACTCTCAAAACAGAGATCTAACATATCAGATATTATAACTTATGTTTTAACCATAGTTGTTTACAGCACAAGGCACACAATGGTGGAAACCCCTTTCTGGAGCCATAGCGCATAATGCACGCCTTTTGAAAAAATAATGGCTATGTGTATTTAATAAATTACCATGCTAAAAAATCATGTAAATAAGTTAAAAATAAAAGTGATATAATTCATAATAGTCATTATCATTAGTTCATTACGCCAAAGATCTAAAACGAAAAGTGAAATGTTAAATCTAAATATCGTAGTATAATGATGTACATTAACCATAAATAATGGCTACTGTTTTTTGCTTTTCAATGGTGTACTTGATGCTAGGATTGTGTATTTACAATATATTGCATAATTAAATTTTAAGAATTTGGAAGGTCAAAAGGTTTAGGAATAAGGAAGTCATTATAATTAAACTTTCATTTTCTTTTTTTATTTGAAATCTGATTGCTTCAATCAAAAGCTTTTACTATTATATTATGGATTCGAATTTGAAATCAGCACACAAAAAACCTAAACATCATACAAGTTTTCATATGGTGCGCCTTTCTTGCGCTGCGCCGTGCGCCTCAGCAGATGGCGTTCGAAAGGCGTGCTTTTCCTAAATCGCCTCGCCATTGATAGTATATGGCGCCTACGTGTGCCATGGTGCGCCTTTCATAACTATGGTTTTAACACGTTAACTTAACAACTGAAGCAGTCAATCACTTAATGATGTGGCCTTTAGGAGTAGCATTTGAAGCCACAAAGGTGAGTCATATGAGCCAGAGTAAACATCAATTATAATATCTTCACAAAACCCTCTCTAGCATAAGGTAACATTGGTCAAAAGCTATATACCAACCATAGCCCCAAAAGAAAATTAGCAAACAACTGAAACTCGAAGTGTAGTCCGTTGCTGAGGTCTGATGCTAAAAAAATACCTGAATTGACCCTTGTTATAAAGGTGTGCATGCAACTCCTCCAAAATACTAAAAAATATAGATCCGCGCAACTTGTTAAGCTCAGATCGCACATCTTGAAGAGCACCAACCTGAGCCAAACTAATTAGAATTATTATAATATATGCATAACATCTAAATGTCTTAAAAATATTTTAAGATTCCTTCAATACAAGAACAAGATAGACACACAAACGCGAGAGAGAGAGAGAGAGAGAGAGAGAGAGAGAGCAACTACTTAGGTTGGGTTCGTTTAACATAAGTAATGTACAAAGAACTTACTTTCCTTGAATTTTGAAAACTTTATATTAAAAACTCAAGTCAAAGAAAGAAATAATGAACTATACTGTCAATTTATGATTATCTAAGTTATAGGGAAGTATGAACTATAGAATATATTGTTTGTATATAATTTTTTGTTAGATAATCTAATGGAATAACATGAGATAAATTACTATAATATCTCAAAAATATTTTTTTATGGACCTTTTACGTGAACGCCACAATATGTTTAAATGATTATATAGACATGCGTTTGGCAACCTCTTCGAATGGAGCTTGACAAAGCAGATGGAATTTTGAGGACATTTTTCAAACAGTGAAGGAAATGGGAATCGTAAGTGGTGGAGGAGATGTTAGAAATTTAGAGATTTTATTCTTGGTCAAAGGAAATTGGAATGGTTAGAGAATGGCAGCCAACATCAGATGAACATTTAAAATAAAGGAATAATGGCCCAAGAAACAAACAAGAAAAATGAATAAGACAATAATTTTTATGGGAGAGGAAGAGGATTATAAATCTTGAATGAAGGAGGCAGCTGCTTAATTTGCATTGATGTCAATGAATCCTACTATTTAACATTACCTTAATACTTATATTTTTCTCTTTGTTCCTTCTTCTCGAACCTAGGCCCAAAACAATTATATAGTCAATTAATAATATTTTTCAATAATGAGATTGGCCTTTCCTCTTGTGCTGAGGTTTATATAGTTTAATTTTAATAATGTTATAGTTCTTTTTGAGAATTTAATAATTTAATAAGGTAAGATTGAATTAAAATATACTATTTATTCCACCTAATTAGTGAGCTATAATGCATTTAACTCAAGTTTCAACCATCACATGTTGTCACTACATGTTTATATGTTAAAATTCGACAATACCTTTTGTGAATCTTACTACATTGGAAATTTTATATCCAAAAACACCAATCACTGTCTATACTTCTAAATATTCTGGTTCAATTTGTGTATCCAAACACAAAATGCTGTTTACTGAAACTCTGTTTTGACAACCAGGTACCCAAACACACCCTTATGAGGCAAAGAACTATGTTGAGGCTAGATCATCCAAAGATATAAACAGTGATTCCAAAGACAACTCTTCCAGTCCTATTTCCTGAGGCTTATAATCAGTAAAACTATTCAAAAATAGGTTATGACATAATCATCAAGATATCCTCTACTAGAAGGGTTGAAAATTGTAAAATCTATACATTCTATAAAAGTTGGATAAAAATTGGATTTATAATGCATATGTGAGTGTCACATCATCAGAATTTTAATTTTGACAGTGTATTCTTAATTACAAATCGACACATATCCAAATTTGAAATCTGGTTAAGATATAAAAAGTCACAAATAAGAAACTAAGAAGTTCTAATACAACAAGTTTAGTTACTACTACAAGTTAAATGATTGTGTAAACCCTAAATGATAGGTATAAATATAGGTTTTATATTTGATGTGTTGCAAGATGTGTGAAGAAAATGCACTCACATGTATGTCGGTCTAAAGAAAATCGGATGATGTTTATTAGGGATGAGGTCAAAAGTGTGGGTTCTCATATGAATAGAGAGAAAGATAGTAAATTAGTTTGTATTTCTCCATTTTTTCATATGTGTTTTATTTTTGTGTATGAATTTACAACCTAATTATACTTTCAATTATAATCTTTAATTCTTTCAATCTAATAAAAAAATCGTCAATATACAATTTGTATGATGTGCAATATTTTTATATTGTATAAACAAATCAAATTTTTATTTCAAACAAGATATATTATGTGTATTTCAAACTATACAAAAGCTTAATCATTCCACTCCCATCACATAAATTACTTTTACTGTACTTGAGCGATATTATTGATATTAATTGTGTGTGACAAAAAAATCATATTTCGGGCAACGCACGGAGCACAAACTAGTTAGATGATAAAGATGGTGATTTGCTTTAACACTGTGGATACATAACAAATGTGCCAAGACCTAAGTCATCAATACAACTTGTGAAGCAAATGCAAATAGTAACATTTTTTAACTATAGCCATCAAATATGGGCGTGGAAGGTAAAATAAGTATCACTAAAAACAAATCAAATTATACGGAGTCCTTTATGATATTCTAAGAGAGTAGTATCATGAAAAGTTAAACCTACCGATTGAAGTCCCTCACGCTCAAGCATCAAGGCTGATTGAGCAAGCGACTGAACAGCAGCATAAAACTGCTTTTCAGAAATGAGCTTCTTAATTCGAGCTGGAACCTGAACCACATTTTGAGAAAACAAGATGATAGATCTTCAAAGTGATAACTTTTATTCACAATAGTTAAGTGATGAGTGGTCATGCATGCTTCCATGCACACACAAAGCTAATGCAACACATAACAAGAATAGGGCACATGTCATTGCCTTTGAACAAGAAAGGTATTTGCAAGCTTTTGAATTTCAAACCAACATTTATGGTCTAAATGCTGGGAAAAAATGAACAAACCTTGGCTATGCCTTCAATTTGATCTAACAGGGAAATAATGTGCCGCAATGTAACAGACCGATACCACAACTGATGCAATTGCTTATTACGGGCACTTAGACGTTTCTTTGCCTCAGCCAAATCAACCTTTAAGACAGAAATGATTTGAGCAGATTGACTGAACAACTGCAAGATCTGAAGGAAGAGAAATAAATAGTTAAAAATCATAATTTATCATCTACGTGCCAAGTTTAGTCTTCATTTCATTTAAGAGAACAAGCGAAACCAACATATAAAAGCTACTTTGTATTGTGAAGTACTTGAACAAATACAATACTTCACCAACAAGCTACTTGGACTCTTATCTCTTTTTCTTATCAGCCTTGGACTCTCTCTTTGTATAACTTCACAAATAAAATTTAAATGATCTTCCACAAAAATCAAACAAAAGCTTTCTTTCACCAAATAGTGTAACTGATTCTGATTGAGCAAAAGAAAAAGAAGAGAACTGTCTTCATCAAAATAACTCTTATTTGGCTCAAAATACTAACAGGTCATCTATTCCTTTCATATAATTTGACTCTGCTTCTAACAAAAGGACCTCTAATACACATGTTCAATAACATTCAGGACTCACTAAAATCAAAAAGTAAAAGTAAGAGTTTAAGTATCCTACACAACTGAATGCTAACATTATAAGTTACAGATGCAAAATGGTGTATGGACTACGGATACCCCTGTAAAGTCCGAATTAGACACTCACAGATACTTAAGACGGCTGCGTAATTCTTCTTAGAATAAGTTTTTGTATTGCACTGAACTAAAACATTACAGCATCGCTATATTCGTACGGGGCCTTTACTTATTAAGATGAAAGTTTATAGTTCGTAATCTATAAATATTTTTAAAAGTGCAAGTTATTTTGACAAACTTTTAATACGTAAACTTTATAAAGTACAAAAGCGGGTGATCATAAACTACCCATTTAACAAGTTTTATTTTTTTCTAGTGTCTTAGGCTTTAAACCGGTAGTAAAAAGGCGGTTGTTTCACCCTAACCTAAAAGGATTCTACTTGTTATATATATAATTTTTTGCTCAGTTATAGAACATGGGACTGAAAGGATTGTGTCAGTGGTTCCAGTCATGTCACCTTATACATTATCTCAAACAGTATAAGTAACATCAAGAATCATACATGTGGATTATACTTTATAGTTTAAGATTCTATACACGGCATTAGAATAGCTCCACAACCATCCCTTGTGAGCAATATTCAAAGGCAAGGCCGATCCTACAGACAAAAGTCAGAATCCCATTGTTTGTTATTACCATTAATTTGCATTTCAGAACTCCATGTTCTTGAAGATATATGAGAGAGTAAAATGTATATGTTTTCAACAAAAATAATAAATCACTATGAGAAAAATATATTTAATAATAGTTACATAAGTGTGAAATATACATGTTCTAACTTCTCCATGGATTCTAGAAAGCAAGAAACTGAATAAAATGGGAATAATGTCTTTTTTTGGATAAATTGGGCATATATACATACACTTACATCAACCTTGGAAGCAAAATATCAACAAACCTGGGAATAATTTTGAATTGCTTTGTTGAAACCATTATGATAAGTCTGTACTACTTCATCCACCACCTCCTCAACCACATCACTCTGCTCCTTCAAAGACTGGATTTCACCTTCACGATCTCTTGAAGTCAAAATTTGAACAACATGAGGTAACGAATCAAAACGTGTCGTAGCCCAACTCTCATCTATTCTGGAAAGTTCTTGCTTTAGATACTGCATTCACAATACGAGCAGAGAAAATTACAAAAAAGTTTACGAAAGAATATGTGTAACTAACAATAATAATTTACTTTGTCTAGCCAGAATTATTTGACATTAATAATTTTCCCAGGTACCTGAAAAAGAATAAATTTGACTTAGGTTATTTGCAGTAATTTTGACGGTGTGATACGGATATCATTATATCTTATGGGCTTATGGCTTAACATGGTAGTGTAATATTAAATGAGGATCCCTTGTTATACGTAACATCCAATAACATCAGCATTCAACAACAACCAATTCATTTCCAAACAAAGTTGGGATCAGCTACATGAACCCTTTAGCAAACTCCTTGGAACTTCCACTCATATTCTCCTCCGCTCCATCCTATTCAATGTTTTCTTCTCTATTAACTCATGAGTTACCTTGTTAGATCTACCCTTGCCCTTTCAAGTTTATCCTATTTGAGTTCTCACATTTCCTCGCATGGTCACTAACTTCCCTACGTTACATATGTCCAAACCACCCCAAACCTAAAAGCATTCCTATTATATAAAGTACATGTAAATACTATAAATACTAACAGTTACTGAGTATCTGTGATTTAGACCATGGAACCCTATGTAATTCTTGATAAGTATTCAATTTGAAAGGCTAATGAATATATATATGTACAACAATGAATATACATATATATGTACTATATACAGATCACAAGGCTGGTGTACAACAAGGTATCCAGCCATTTTAAAATTCGGGAGCGACCCTTGTTTTAACACTTTGTATGACACCTAACCTTAAAGTCAAATAGTTCTTTTATTTCCAAGAAACTTACACATTTATGAATTCCTGATTCAAAGAAACAGAGCCATCGGCAGTATAATTTTAACAAGATAGCCCACCTCCAAATACTAAGTGTAAATCATGCCAGCACTTCTCTTTGTGTTTTGTTACAATGGATTCTGGTTTTGTTGCGTGTGAGGATAACTATTTTAATGTGGCAATGTCTCATTTCACCAAATAGATACTGTCATACAGCACATTGAAGATTTGGGTGATTTGCATATGAAACCAAAGCAATGCATCGAAATAGCAGTGCTACATCTCAAGTAGTGAACTACAAATTTTAAGATTCAAACCACCACCAAAGAGATTACAGCCAACAGTCACATAAAAAATGAAATGAATTAAAACTTACTTTTTTCTCAGGAGGAACAGGCAATCCATCAAAAATCCCCATTCTGAGTTTCTCGCCTCACTAGATGCTGTCGTGGAACTGCAAAAAGACTCACCTCATCTGAGCAAACCCTTAATCACAACTAATTTTTTTTTTCTTTTTACTGTTTATTGAAGCTCAAAGCATTATAAATCTCCCATAAGATAGGAGTTGATTTTTTTAATGTAATTAGAAAGACTCCTCAACAATCACAAGCCTAACAATGAATTTAAATAGTTCAATATTTTGAAAAGAATAAAAAAGTTCAAAGCAATAAAGCAACAAAAAGACGAATATGTCAATCTCAACTAAAGCAACAAAAAGATATTATGTACTACTAATTTACCTACTGCTATCTCAACAACCAAAGTAATGCTCCACAGGCAACCATCAAGAGTTCCATACCCACTATATTAAGAAAATTGTCAAATTCAGAGAGCAGTCAAACTCCAGAAACTTGCTCCTATTAGTTGGGAAGAACTGATTTATAAATCAAAAAGTGATTGAAGTTTGGCTTCTATAAAATTTCCATTGTCTGCATAACTTGAGAAAACAAAACCCAATGCATATATTTGATAAACTAAACTGGATTTCTTCATTTCCACAAACTCAAAAGAGCTATTATACACAACTGAGCACAATTTCAAATCTTTTTCTATTTCATTATGCATTTTCAGCTACTACCTCAGAAACCAGATACAGAAAAAGAAGGAAAAAAAGATCACCTATAAATCCAGTGCGAACACCACCAAAAGTAGACCAATTCCGCACAACCTCGGTGCCCAAACTTCTAGCAATCTGACAATGGCGACAACATTTGAATAAACCTGCCGATAATTAAAAACAAGGGTACAATTTGTGAACACAAATACTGCAATTATCTTGAAAAAGAATCATCAAACACCGATAGCATAACCGCGAACCAAATGCATTGGAACAGTTGTGGTGAATGGAATTGCACAATCGAGTGAGAAAAAAAAGAGAGAAGAGTGAAATTTGGAGGTACCAGTGAATCAAAGCCACAAAGCGAAGAGTGGCATTTTGGGGAGAAAGGTCGCGGTAATGTGAATGGATCCGTGTTGGTGTAAGAATGGTGTCAGTGAATGAGAAACGGATTCTCCGTACGAGAAGAAGAAGAAGAAGAAGAAGACGACGAAGGTGAATTCGAGCCCAGGGCTGGGCAGCTGATCTGCAAAATTCGTGTCACACCAAAAAATACTGTTTTTTTTCTTCTTTACTTTATACCATTAATTATTTAACTCCTAATATTTGCAATGATACTAAATATGGATAATTCGACCTCCAACGGTTTGACCCAATGGGTATATTTTATCTATAATTTATTTATATTTAATTATTTAATGATAATGTTTCAAAAGAAATTAATGATTAAACCTAAAAATGAGTGCTTGTTAAGAATAATTATATTAATGGATTTTTAATTAATGTAGTTTTTTTAAATCTTTTTTTCTTTAACTTACAGTAAAAGTAAATTATATATTCAATTGTAGTTTCTTATTTTTAATAGGATTAGCTAGGTTATTTGTCTCTATATAAAGGTTCTCATACTGTATCAATTACAAGTAGAAAACTATCAATAAAATCTCTATTCTCCCTTATTTCTCGTCTAGTATTATCGTGTTCTTGTGTTCTTATTTGCATCAATTTCATAACATCCTTTTTCTTTTGTTTTAAACCATTGGATTCCTGAGCAGGCTCGCACGATTTCTCACATCTCTCACATGTGTGTTGGGTGGGGGATTGAACTTAAGAGCTCTTCCCACTCACGCGCCAACGGCGCCACACCCATTGGGTAAAAATGAGTCAAATTACAATATAAAAAAAGTTGAAAAAACCAACTTCCGATTTCATTTTTTTCCTTTAAATGATGTGGAGAAACCCGCAAACCGCAAATATCTGTCCCGCATGGGGCAGGAAGTGCCCGCTTAAGCGGGTAATGAGGGTGGGGATGGAAATAAATATCATTCCCCAAGTGAATATGAGAACGAGGAGATGTTTACTCGAACCTGAAATCTCAAAGAAAATTCAAAACGCTTAAACCGTTTGGTCCAACCTATCTTGGTTACCCTGATATGTGTTTGTTGTGACAAACTACGGTAACTAAAGACAAACATTTAAAGAAAAAGAACTCATTTTGAGAGTACACATTAAAAACTTGTCTATTCCTTTCCAACACAAGAAAACAAGCAAACCACATATCTAATGTAATTATACATCGCGATTGAGACAAAATGTAAATGCTAAGAATCACCTGCTAGAACTTTTTATTCAGAAACTTAGCCTTCAAGTACAAGAAAAAACTTTATAAAAAAAAAAAAGTACAAGAAAAAGAACACAAATTTTATGAAATGAAGAAGCTCCAGGTATAACAAGAGAGTACAGATTCTTTGAAACAGATGTTAAAGCTAAATATGAAATAAGCTTGCAATTACAAGTGGTGTGGTCTCTCATCCTCAGGCTTGAGCATCCTCTAGAGAGTATCTAAGTAATTAACATGTAAGTTACTGTCTGAACAATGAGTTTGATGTGTGAAGCACTTGAAATGCAACCCTTGTCCACAAAAGGTAGCTTGCTTCAGTTGCCTGCCTATCACAGATCAAAGCTATTGGTTATGAAGAGTCGCAAACTGCAGCGATACTAAATGGAATGAATAATATCTCTTAGCATCGGAAATTATTTGTATGTAGTTACTACCCAACAATGATTATAATAAACAGCAGTATGTACAAGGCACAGCTTCGCCAGTATCCGACTCTTTCTCAGTCTAAAGTCCTGCGCCATTTGCTTCTGGGTGGTTACCCATTTTAGCTGTCCCATCCAACCACTCCTCTAGTTTGGCTTCCTTATCAGCCTTAAAGTCGTCAAAGTTATCTTCCACTTTCAATAAACTATCACTTGGTATGCCTGGATCCTCTTCATATTGTCGCTCATCAGCAGCTTGGCACGACAGGGGCAGCTCATCTGCTTCCGTATCTGCCAGGGTTGAGCTAGCACTGGCAGCTTCAGTAGATAGAGAAGGATTAGGATAAGATACCGGCTTCTCACCTTTGAATTCTATCAATTCTTTGGAATCAAGTTGTGGCCATTTGAAATTGCTAGCCTTTTGTTTTGCTGATTTAATAACAGTTGACAAGTAACCGCCCATTTTTTCATCATCCTCCGGGACGAACACTGTACTACGACCCCATTTAGCAGGTCCCCAAGAGCTAGTCCTTCCCATCTGGAAACCTGAAATCGGGTTCTGGATCAATCCTCTTTTAGGTTGTTTTGATGACATGAGCACTAGAGAACTTTTAATGTCTTTAATCATTTCATCAGCAATGGGGAACCCACATTCTTTCATTGACCTGACCATAGCGATCGAATCCTCTGAATCTTCAGTGTGCAAAGCTGTTTCACGGGCCTTCACTACAACATTATTCTTGAGACTAACAAGATTGGGCGCTGCATTTTGAGTGTGCTGCTGAATGTAGAAAAGCCCAACTGAGGGTTCGTTTGCAATATATTTGATCATTTCTGCCAAACATTCAGTTATCTCCACAAAGCCATCAACAGTGGAGAAACCATGCATCTTGTTAAACGCTATTCATCACTGGTTTCATAAATAAATAAAAAAATATGTAAAAGCATTTCGTGAAAGGGGCATATATTTAGAAGAGATAATTCAATCATTATAAGTTCAACTAACAACTAGTATTATGCATCTTTACTAATTGTTGGCAAATAAGCCTTAATAAATCATGATATCATGAACATAGGAGAATAGGAATTCTAATGCTGAATGTTGGTACGGGGAATAACGCCCCCAACTTAGAGAGGAGAGCCATGACACTAAAGCCCAATACGCAATAAACCCGCCAAGGCAAAACCCACCACAACACACTATAAAAGAAGCATCAGAGGCAGAAAGAAGTACGCACTAATACTCCAAAAAAATCATTACCTGCAGAGGTCTGACTTAAACTTCGGAGGGGCTTCTACTATCAGAAGCCTTGTTTTGCAGGTCTAGGAGTCGATGAGAGGAAGAGGAAGTTCTCGAAGTACCACTGAAAAGATACACTCATATCAGTATAATCCACATATAGATTTGCAGCCAATGCAACAACTAACAAAGCAACCCATCATAGATATTTGACAAATAATCAACCTATGTTGGATACAGGACTAAACAACCATAACTAGTTTTCCTAAAATGACCATTAACACAGCTTGAAGTTTCTTAAACTAACTCTCAAGAACTTCATTTAGGCCTACATGCAGTTTGTAAACAACTGAGACCCACATCTTCCACTTAGCATCATTTGCACCAAATTAGATCAAGCAATCTACATTCTCCAAAAATATAGATATATCACATGCTTGGTCCTCACTCATCAACAAACCAAAGTTTCCCACAAGCATTTTCACAATAAAGCATGGTGAAGCCTAGCCATCAAATTCAAAGCAGTCATGCTCGCTACAAATATAGCTCATGCCAAATTGTTATTCTATGACACTCCAATCAGCTCATCAACTGTTTCACCACAAAATCAAACAGAAATTTCACCAGTCTACAATTAGGAATTTAAATCAAAACCCACCATCACTAATCACAATATAAACAAAACTCAGTTCTCAAAATTCAAATTTATCCGATCTATACACAATCAGAAGAATCACTTACAGCAAACCCTAAAAGAAGACAAGAACATCACGCACAGCAATAATCAAGCAACTCCAGAGTCATCATCTTCAGCTTCAAGCAATTCTCATTAAAACTCTCGAATCATAGAACACAACACTCTCAAATAACGACACATAAAGACAAGGTCGATTTGTAATTTCTTGATACGAAAGTACCTTAGCTCCTTCCTGTCTGCTCCACTGGTCTTAATTGCGTCATGCTCTGCTCTTGCTCGCAGACAAAACGCACCGTTTCGTCCAAAGCCCATTGGGCCTCTCAAGCCCAATTCTCGGCCTTTTAATGCCCTCAATCGTCGTCTTCCTCTGTCCTCTCCGATCTCCATAGCCTGAAGCTCAGAAACCCTAAAAATGGTGAAACAGAAGCGCAAGGCCCTCAGTGACAGCGACGAAGACGAGACTCTGTACTACCGGTGCTCTACGGTGGCGCCTCCGCCGTCTTCTTCTGCTGCTTCGTCGAACTCTACCGGAAAATCCGGTGGCTCCGGTGGCCTCGCGCCGTCCAAGTCAACGATCTACGTCTCCAATCTCGATTACTCCCTCACCAACTCCGACCTCCACACGCTCTTCTCCACCTTCGGCCGCCTCGCGCGCGTCACGGTGCTCAAGGACCGCGCCACGCGCCTCAGCCGCGGCGTTGCGTTCATACAGTTCGTCTCCCGGGACGACGCGCAGAAGGCGGCGCGTGAGATGCAGGGCAAGATCCTCAACGGACGCACCCTGAAAGCGTCCATCGCCTCCGACAACGGCCGCGCCGCGGAGTTCATAAAGAAGAGGGTGTACAGTGATAATAGCAAGTGCTACGAGTGTGGGGAGGATGGCCCTCTGTCGTACGAGAGCCCTAAGAACCAATTGGGGC
>JAYMSZ010001168.1:0-15323 GCA_036897665.1 Pelargonium citronellum | reverse complement strand
AAGAGCATTGCTGGTTTTACTACAACGACTCCTCTGTGTTTCTGCTATAGTTATAAAGATTTTAAATGTAAGCCATTCTTGTTGTAGGTTTTAGGAAAACCCTTTTATGTGTTTACTTTGCAGGATAATCTGTTTTTTTGTTACTTAACATTATATGCTTTGTAGGGCCCCACAAAAACACATAAATTGTAAAAAAGGCTCCTACTGGATTTATCTATAAACTTTAAAAATGGGATAAGTTCTCTTTATTAGATAGTTTTTCTACACGTAAATCAAATTAATCTGATAATCGGGTAGTTGAGAAGTCTACCACACCAGCTAGATAAGAAATTCTATATTCTATGTTGGTTATCAAACTAAGGAATTCTAAACTTATCTCTAAAACCAAAAAACCTAGTACACTTCTGTTTCTCATACTGTCTTTTATGCAGCACTTTTCTGGAATACCAACTGGGTAGGTTAACTAAAAGCAAAGAAACCCCATTCGATTGCATACCTCTTAAGTAATGAAAAGAAAGTAAAATATATAATTCTTTTTAAGTGGGAAGTTCATCAGTTTCTATTCGGAGCACAGAATCCACGTGCCTGTGTAAGAAGGAAGAACACATTTTCTCAACCTTTGTTACAGGATAGGGCATAAAAAAGGTCTATTAAAGCCATATTAAGAGCTTTAAGAGACCCCTATATAATGTACCAACTTCTTTTTTAAGTGTTACTGTATAAATAAAATAACATGCTGTATAATTTAGAGGTGAGAGTTCTCTTTTCTTAGTATAGTAGGGCATGAAAAACAGGCACTGCTGCAAAGAAAGCGGGTGCGTATATATAAGAGTAATATCCCTTACTAATCCTAGCCTAGTGCAGTAATACACTACCAAAAGGAAAACCTATTAACAGGTTAGCTATCTTCCCGGAGGCTCGTTAACAAAAAAAAAGCAATAAAATAAAATTGTCTAGAGATTCTTGCGGAGAAAGTCTTCTCAAATAAATCTCTCGATAGTAGGCTGTTTTTACCCCATTAATATTATGACGAGTTCTCAGGAAAACTCACTGGATATCCTGTTTAGGTCTTATATTTTAGTAGCCTTGCGGTTCTCTTACCTCTTGAGAGTTGTTCTCAGACTTTTTTTACTTATAGAGCTTTATCTATAATTACTCCCGGATATACTATCCATATTCTAGTGGTTTTAATTGAAAATGTTGATTCATTAGATAGTCTAGGTTAGGTATATATACCCGCTGAGTAGTAAATAAACTAGGCCCTAGAATCTTTATTTTCTAGTATTTGTATTACTATCGCGGGGATCCTTTTGTAATGGGGTAATGGAAAAACCCTAGATAATTGAGCGCACGGTATATTCTAAATTGTGTTGAACAGAAATGCAAACGCAGGTGCTAAAACCGACTTTATATGCCTAAGATGAAGGAGATTCCTGCAGAATTCGGGAAAGGAAAAGGGAAGTCGCGCAATGGACTTAGTTTCGTTTAATTCAAAAAAAGAGGGAAAGGGTGTTTCTTGTAATAAACAAGAGTGAATTTACTTAGCTAGAAGTCCTTTTAATACTCGGACTCCCCGGCTCTAGCATAAAGAAACCCAATCAAAGTAAAAAGGCATACCAACGAATACGAAGGGTTCAAACCCGAGCCTCTGCCTAATACTAATAAGGGCAAAATTAAGGAAGCAATTGCTTTGTAAGGGAGAGTCTTCCCAGCTTGCCGAGTTTTATAACTATTTTAGGGATATGCGCTATCCACGGGTTTACCAATTCCTGCGGAGACGAAGGCCTTATAATTTTAGCTTGTACTACCCCTTTGCCTAAGAGCATGCGGATTCCTTCCTATGTACAATAAATAAAAAGAAAAGACTAAGACTGTACCTTTCGAAACCCTTGTATTTTTAATTTAAAACATTTAGGAGGAATACCCTTTAATAAGTACAGCTAAAAAGTCTTCTTTAAGAAGTTTATATAGACTGAAAAGCACCCTCTACTCTAACTAATGAAGGAATAAAAATTATAAGTTATACTCTTATTCTTATATAGAGTGAGTTCTACTTGTTTAAGGTTTTAAGACTTCCTGAGCTTCAAACTCATTTTTGAGAGATCAAATTCTAGAAAGCAGTTTGCTTTGAGGCACACCCTTGATGAAATACTACTAACTACACCAGAAGGAGCAAATTATAGTAAAAACCCGGTATAAACGGAACTCAGAGACCGGCAAATTATCCTGAGTTTCCCCTTTTGACAGTAGTTTTTGTAGAGGAAGTGCTTTTTCAAAGAAAGGTATTCGCTTAAGTATAACATTAGGTAACGCGGTCTTATTTTCACAGGGTACAAGGCTGATAAGATATCGTTATGTTAGTAAATTTCTTTCATCTTTCATTAAGCGGCTATTGATGTAAGCAATTCAAGTATTCAAGGTCTTCTTAGAATAAGGTATACAGAATTCTGTCCCGAAATGTCTAGATTCTTTGTAAAAAGCTGGAGTGTAACAAGCGTGAGAATTAAGTCCCTTATATATATTTGGAGTCCCTTTTTTTTTAATTACAAAAGTAAACAAGTTAATGTTAATTTAATAAAGAGTCCCTCAGAAAAGGCATTAGTTCCAAGGAGCTTACTTATTAGCTGCGGACCCACTCTAAATAAAGAAAGCCCTTGCTATACCTCGTGTTTTCTAAAATGATTTTAGAGGACCGGGGCCTAAAGGGAAATGAAAGACATTTAGATATCAGTATTTAGGTGCAGTTTTAAGCGGTACCTCGTTATTTGATACGTATTTCTCTACAAAGTACGGGTAATAGAAGCCCGAGGAATTTGGAACGTCTATAGCTCTGTAACTAGCAAAGTAAAACCTTTAGGAAATCTCATTTCAATTAAAGAGTAGTTTTTCTGTTCTGTAAGGTTTTCTTCTTTCCAGCCCTGTTTGTTTTAAAATAGAATATAAGTCAACCGTTGACAGAGGTAAACTATTAACAACCCCGGCCATACCATCAAAGTATAAAATCTCCCATGTAATTAGCTAGAGGGACTCTAAGATTCATGTACCTTTTGTAGCTTTAGGAATTGTAGTTTAATGAACAGGCTTTTCCTTCCAGGTACCCCAGTTTTTTGCTGTGAGTGCTTTCCAGTCAGGTGTCTGTCCAGTATCTCTAGCTGTAGCTGCTTTAACAAAAGGCGAATTCTTAAGATTTTGGTTGATTAAATAGAAATGAAAGAATTTAAGGAAGTCCTAAACGTGCATATAGAATAGAAGGTCCCAGGTTTTCCTTTTCTATTTCTAAAGGGGTAAAAAAATAATAGATATGAAATATCCTATGTTTTCTGAGTCAAATATAATCCAATATACAGGGTCTCCTACAAGAAAAGGTCATTCTAGAGAGTCACTTCAGGGTTTAGTTCCTTGTCTTTGTTGAAAGTCTTACTGAGAAGGGGCCCCTACTATAAAGTACTCTTTCTTTTTATTCCGGAATTTTAGAGTTAGAGTAGCTTTCAATTTTCAATTAAGGGGTTTGCCTGAAAAAGAAGTCCGTTTTTCTGGTCATAATGTGTAAGTATGTTCTATCGGGTATATTTCCTAATGACTTAACCCTTCCTCACTAAGTTCGGGCGGTAAAAAGGATGTACTCATTATCTTTCTAGGGCATACTCCTTATTTAACGATAAGCTACAAACTCTCTTTTTCCTTAAAGAAAGCGTTACCTCTTTTCTTATTTTCTTATTATTGTCCTTTCCAGTCTATCTAGCAAAGTAAGTAATCTACGGAAGTTCTTTAAAAGGTAGCCTTGTTTTCCAGGTCTCAGTCTTTTTTCCTAATTATACCGACTCCTGCGATATCGGATCTTTGGACTCGGGATGCTGAAACCCCTATATTAATTATCAATTCTGTAAAAATGGGCGCGCTCTGTACACAACTTAAAGGTTATCGTAAGGGGCTTGAGAGATCTAAAGTCCTTTCATAACTTTTCATAATTAGAGATAACATTTTATTCTATATAAATGAATACTAATAAAAAAAGGGTTTTCGAACCGCCAACCGCTCAGCATACTAAATTTACCTGGGATAAACTGATTAAATTAGTAAGCTAATAGACGCCTTCTAACATATGATTTCACGCCTTAATTTCTTGGATTTCAATAGTAACAAGTAGAATATTTCTTTATATAAGTGATTCTGATTTACCCTTTTTGACGCTACACCCCTCTTTCTATATAATTGCAATTCCAAAACCTAAGTTATACTAAAAGAATTAACGATATATTTATGAGGACTTCTTGGTAGATTGGGTTCTAAGTACACCATACCTTTACCAGTATTCTAATTTCGGAGCGGCCCCTATTTGACCCTTTTTTACATTATATATGCCTTATAGACCCTTATGTTAAGATGATGCCTTTACTTTGGTGGTTTAAACCTAGGCATTACTTTGCTGGAGTCTAGGATTAAGAGATTGTAGATTTTTAATTAGAATACTAACATATAATGTTACCAGTAATTGTAAGTACTCTGAAATAAGAGGTAGGGGGGTAAAATGAATGATACCCACTTACTGACCGAGAGCTCCCTGATTATAAATAACTGATGAAGCGCGCCCCCATATGGTATTCGTAATACTCCTAAAGGCTAAATCCCCTCTTAGACTTTGCTGTATATATCTTATATAACTCCCCAACTTTCAAATGAGTAAACAAACTTTAATAATGCTTTCATTTATTTGACCTCTTACAACAAAGCTCTCTAAAAAGTTAACAACTTCTTAGTAAAAAAAGCTAGAAACACTAGCTATAGCTGGAAGTATCTCCTTTAATACTAGAAACTCCACGCTTTGGCTTCTCGTGTATCGAGTTTAAAGTTTAAGTCGGTTAAAGTCACTGAAAAATCCCTAGAATTAACATAAAGGGTTTCCTATCTAAAATAGAAGTCCCTAAAGTGCATTACTATACTACAGGGGTTTTAAGGCAGACTCTCATTTTTGCAAACTGATACTACTGAGCTGCTTATTTTATATGCGTTTTTAGTTAGCTAAGTGATTCAAATGGTTTGGATTTATTAAGTGTTAATTTTGGCATTTACCTTAAATAAACTTTAAACACGATTGCCATAGAAGAAAAAAGGATTCATTTGTAAAAATTACACACGGAATTCGGGCTATGATAAGTATACTAAAGAGTCATTTATATAAGTATAAAACGTGAATAACTGTATTTATTTAGGTTAGTAATCGATAAAGGCAAAAGGTTCCTTAATTTGTTAAACTAAGTCTTGTAAACTAATTACTTTATAAACTTAGCTAGATAGCTCTTTGAGGGGAGTAGCTAATTTGATAGGAATTCGTTGGCTGTCTCAATCAAAATATATCCTTTTTTCCCCCATTTGCTCTTCTTACATTAATTAAAAATTGCCGGGTATTCTCGGGATAAGCAAAACCCTTTTTCGAAACTTGGATTCCCTGTGTATGTAAGACTAAATACAGATAAGAGATACCATAGAGAGAGGCCCACCGAAGCTTAATAGAGTAAGAGAGGATTTTCTCAATAACAGGAGTACTGCAAAAGGGTTTTCTCCCTGATATCAACTCATGGAATTATACAACAAGATATCGCGAGAGAAGGGTCTAAAAAAGAGGGAAACATATCCCATAAACCTGTGATGTATAGGTTGGTGAGCCCTATAGTTTGAATTGTACACCTTGTTTAGGGTTTACCCGTAATATTCTTTACTACAACTTGGAATAAAAGGACTTATAAAGGGCCTGAGTTGAAGAGTGACCTACCCTAGACATACAAGGGGTAAAGACTTTTGTGACTTACTCTAACGGCTTCCTATTGGAAATTGGATCTATCATCGGTCAATTGGTTCCTTATTCTATATAGTAGAAAAGCGCCCTTTTTCTTCTCACGTAGGGCTCGAACCTCTTGCATACAAGGTAGTTAAAGAAGTGTGGTAGGCATATGCTTTTTTGAGAACAACTGTATATAAGAGAATACTAAAAACTAGGAATGTCTAGATACGGGGTACAATTTTTATTGTCTGTACAAGAATAATTTTTAATAATTTATGTCGCTAGTATTTCCAGGTCCAGTAAGGGCTAAGGCAAGAAAGTTATATATAAGGACTTGAGTCTAGTGTTTTATGAGTTTTTATTTCCAATGAGGTACGGGCTTGAGCTACTCCAGGAAATGAGTGTTATTTAGCATTCAATGCAGTCAAAAGTTAGTACTAAAAAAACAGGTATCCCCTGAAATGCACTAGATTTTACAAGAATTCTAAGAGGTGTTGCGCTACTTAGCAGAAAAGTCCGAGCATTCTTGATTTAAAAGGTTTTTGGTAGCATAGAAATTAGTTCTATAGACATAATTTTAGCCTTTCTTTTGGGTACGTGTATCGAAGTTGGGTTTTTCGAAGTCTTTACAGCACGGGTAGGTATCCTTTATTCAAAATAAAAAGAAAGGTATGAAATCCTTTAGAGAAAATTCCCAACTACTTATAAATACTTCTTTTAGGGGTATACGGGAAAACGTGCACAAAACTTAAGTAATGATATTGAGGACGTGCCATTTATCTACTTAGAACCCTATTACATTAGTATAAGGAGTTTTTTAGACAGAAACACCTTAACACCCCTCAATAAACACGTTTTTATTAAACTAAAATGGCAGCTTTTTCAGTGATTTAAAAAAGGGATTTAAGTGATTTTAGTGGAGTTCTTCACTTACTACCTACAGATATTTACCAGTTTCTTCCCTATGACATATAAGACAAAAAAGTACTGATAGAAACAACCAAAGTACTAAAAGAAGCTGGTGAACTGTGGATCCTGATAAGCACGAGAGATATGATAGGGTCACAAGAGGTTCGGTCCTTTATGTTATGAATAACCTTATTTATACTAATTGGAGTTTTCTCTGTACAATGACAAGCATTCCCCCAAAATAATAAAACTAGCACTTTTTCTGCTAAGGAATAGTAAAGAAATAAAAATATGGGAGCTCTTATAGAATTATAACAGAATAGTAATACAAGAATATGATATTTAAAAGTTACCCCTAAAAGTTGTGTATATAATTTTGCTCATAAACCCGTCATTCTATTGGTACTTCTACAACTCTACAAGAAGTGAGCTCGGGTATAACACGATTCGAACCATTGCCCCATTACTTTTCAGTTCATCGCTCTAACTGGCGGAGTTACACAAAAAACAACTATAGCAATAGAATAGCCTTTTTATAAAATTGCATTACCTTTATATCTGAATCTTTATACTTGTTAGATATAAATTAAGTTTTGTTTAATCCAGGGTAATCTCAATTAATATTGAAAAAACAACATACAACGGATAGCCTAGCTATAAAAAATTTTATAAAGAGTAACTTAACTTTATCCACAATCTAGTTGAAAGGTACACTGTATGCTAGTTTGATACAATAAAGGGGGAGAGTCTTTACTTCAACGAAAGCTCCACCGAAAGAGAGCTTATGTAGGAATACCTTAAAAACTTATATTAAGTAGTTTTGGTGTAAGCAGAAGAATACGCTACGTATCGAGGGCCACATTCAAATCTTATGAATTACAAAAGTTATATATAGCGCCCCCTTTTTATAAGGAACCCCCCTCCTTGGTTTTTACACAAGCAGCGAAGGTTAATGCGGAAGTAGTTCGAAGATTCCGACTAGAGACCCGTCTTACATTAAGCAAAATGAATGCACTAATACAAAATAAATAAGAAGTTAAGGTATATCGAGGAGCGCTTTTAATATTCTTAATAACCTTGTGAGACATTTCGGCGGGATTTGCTAAAGACGTGGGCAAGTCTTGATATGTGTCTAAATCATTAAAAATTTTAATACTAAAATCTGTGGAACACGACTTTTTTTACATAAATATGATGGTGAATGCTCTCTTATCTACCAGTCCTACAAAAATGCTGGTCTTGTGGATAGCTCTCTATTTTATCTCATTTTCTCCTTGAACTAAATAGGTAGCTCCCCGGGGGCCCTCATATATAAAACTTATAAGGTATTATGATGCTATTAAAACACTTATACAGTTGGAAATTAGAAAAAAGAGTTTAAGGTTATTACTATAGCAAAACATTCAATCTGCAGAATTACAAAATATACTAAGGGAGGCTTTTTTTAACTATTAGTTAATAACTACGAAAAGTTTTTCTAGAGGCAGTTGAGCAGCAAGTACAGTTAGAAAAAGGTCTATTCAGAAATTCTTGTATTTTTCAGAAATTCTTGTTCTTACATCTAAAGAGAAGTCATCATTATGGAATCTCGAAGTAGAAAATATTGTATATGTCTCATATTTTTATTACTGAACTCTGTCAAAAAACAAATATATAGAAAGACACGCAGGCCCTTTCTGATATATAAGTAACAGACTTTGTATTATCTGTTCATCATAACCCGTGCAGGATACCAGGAGTACAATCGTATTATACTATAGATAGGAAATAATTCCGTTTACTATTCCACTGAATTCTAGACCAATTTTTGTAATAAGAAATTTAAGGACTAAAAAACTATATTTATTTATGGGTTTTCTGGAGTGAGATAAAAAAGAATGTTATATTTATATTTATTCATGTAAGATTCAAAATTAGCGCTTATATTAAAGTATTAAATACTGAATTATGATAGGGTAGCCCTACTCTTTTGATTTGAGTGCTTAGAGGCATGTTATTCAGAAGACTACTGACTACTATTGTCCTGTTGTTTTTGACCTTATGCTGTGTTCTACCTTATCGTGTCGAGTTAACTGCTACTTATACACGGTGGTTAAAACAAAACATTTACGATAGGGATCACTAGGTTCTGTTACACTATGCTATATTCTACTTTATTGGGTATTTACTCTGTAGATCGACTAAGCTCTCAAACCTATTAATCTTACTGTACGAAACTACCAAATTCTGTTAACTCTATTTTTATTTAAGTGACTCGTGAAGAGTTTGTAGAGTGTAAATCTGATACTATATAGTTTTTATAGGCTTTGTCTTTCTAAATCTGCGGGTTTACCTATATTTGATAAGGAATTCTCATATTTTAGAATAGAAGTTGTGTTATAGAGACAAAAAGAGATATTCAGGATATACTTTTTATAACAATACCAAGTTTTGATTGGTATTACTATTGATGAGGAATCCTGTAATTCCTGAAAAGGAGGGCGAGTCTTTATTTCAGCGTTGCTCGTTAACGAAAACTACGAAAAATAAAAAAAGAGGTTTAATATAGGATTTCCGGGTTTTTTAATAAAATAGAATTGGAGTTCTCTAAGTTATAGTAGGGAATTGTCAAAACCAATCAAAACTTATCTATTATTCCATAAGAATAAAGGGGCTCCTCTTTTTGACAATTACGAATATCCATATCTTATGTTATATAAGAATTCCTTTCTGCTTGATTGGCCAATCTCTTTTGTCTAAACTGTTTTATTAAGCCAATAGTCTTTAATCTTTACATCCTAATAATTAGATATTTATGAGTTTACATACGATAAATCAGAAATACAAATAAAATAATAACAAAAGCTTATAACTTTTTTGTACTTACTCGATCCTCTATTAATGTAACAGGTATACTCACTCTTTTAATCATGGATTGAAATGAGGGGCATTTAAAATGTATTTAAAACTATATTGTACAAAAAAGCTCCCTTATTATTTCCTTAACGAAATTCGTGCGACGAATAGGCTTTTGACTAATTTAGTTCAAATAAACTAGCTAAAAAGGAGCCTGTTGCATTCATTATTTATTGTACAATACCTTTGGTCAGGGGCAGTTACCCTTCTATATATGTCCAAGTTATTCGAATGCTCTCTTATCTTTTGTGGGTTCTGTCATGCTTTAGCAATACAAAAAACACTAATCAACAGATTTTATAATCTAACTCCAATTTTACTTTTAAAAGTCTTGCTTATCGAAACGGGTTTCGTTTTAAAAACTAAGAACTCCATTTGCTATACAACTAGGATCACTTTGTTCTTTCTCAATTTATATATCAGTAGAGTTGCCATGTTATGACTAAAGGAATCCTCTCTAAAACTCAGAA
Source organism: Pelargonium citronellum (assembly GCA_036897665.1). Classification (NCBI taxonomy): domain Eukaryota; kingdom Viridiplantae; phylum Streptophyta; class Magnoliopsida; order Geraniales; family Geraniaceae; genus Pelargonium; species Pelargonium citronellum. The sequence goes on along the minus strand of JAYMSZ010001168.1, from coordinate 5,270 downwards.
ACGTGCGTAAGGATAGAATAAACTAACCTTATAAAAAAGAGTTTGACAATAGCGGCACCCTTTGAAATAGCTTTTTTGTTAAGAATTCCACTCAATTTTATTACACGATATACCATGCCCGTAAAAGGAGTTCCATAATAAGTGATATAATTTTAAATACAAGGAATTCTTGTTTTAAGTTCCTTAACTAACCGAATTTCATAAGTTAATTAAATAATTTTCTTGAAATAGAATACGAGTTTAACCCTACGCAGTCGGTTTACAGAAACCCCTACTTTTAGGAGTTAAAAAGTTAGTTTGTTTCCTTTCTTTCTGAGATAAGCATGATTTACTAAAAATTCCAACCAAAATTCTCAATACTTGTTCATAAGACAAAAGGAGATCTAAATGGAATGTCATGTAAATTCTCTAGCCCGGAACTCCTTTTGTATAATAACAATAACTAATCAATAAGTTTAGAAAAACTGCTTATCTGGAATAAGTACAAGATGAATTGACTATTTCCGCTCGAGAAATTTTTATTCGATAAGAAATCCTTGCTATAAAGAATTAGCTTAAATGTAATGTATGGATAAATCTTAGTTTAGAAAAGGGATACTAGTATTTCTCATGTTGTAAAACTCAGAACCTTCCTCGGGTATACAAGAATAGTTGTTTTTAAACTGTAACATAGTTTACTTTAGGTTTTTACTTACTACTTGACCAGCTTCTTTTTCGTATTTTATTCTTTTAATTTAGATTAGACAGTACTAATTCCAATTTTAAGCTAGTATAGTGAGGTTTGTACATTTAATAAACTTCCTACTGTTGTATTAGGCTACAGAGTCACTTAGTTAGTACCGAGCCGCCAATCTCTATATAAGATTATACCTTTATTTCCAAGTTTATTCGTATTATTTCATGGTTGCTTCTTGATACCGGAGTTCAACTTAACTAAAATTATGCATTATTTGTGGAAAAAGGCTTTTGTTCATTTTGGACCTCTTTGTTATACTATTCAAACTAATGCCAGGATTAAGTAATTAGAATTTTAAATCCTTAAGTAAGAGTTAGCCCAACTCTTCTGTCCTAACTCCTCCTTTAGTATTCTCCTTTATTTTACAGGGAATACACTTCTATTTTAATTATATAATTAGATTTGGAAAGTGTATCATAAGTCATAAGTAAGAAAGTCAGGTCTAAATTTAAGTTAAAAGAATTGAAAATGACAGATAAATAAAAGTGATCTATTCGTCGAGTATAAGTAAATTCCATACACATAAAAATTTCTACGAATGGAGTAAGTGGAGTATTAAAGTGAGCAGTTTTGGGTGTATATCGAAGTAGTAGAGCAAGGGACTTTCAACCCGATGGCCAAGGGTTCGAAGCCTTTGACTTTACGTATCTAATCATCAAATCCTTACATTCCTAGAATTTCAAAAGCAGCTTCTTAAGAAATAAACTATTCTGGGTTTGCTCTTCGCGCAATTTTCAACAAGTAAGGGAAACCTTTTAAATGCACCGCTTTTGTAAGTCGTCCCCTCTGAAAAAGAATAATTACTATCTTTTATGGATGGTGTAGAAACTTCTGCTTTTTGTCCTGAAAGTAAGGTCCTCTTCCCTCGTATTTAAGTTCGTTAGGTCTTAGTCACTTATCTTAAATTTAGAGTTTACGGACAGTCCTAAGTTACCTAAGCAGGAAATGAGTTTGACTTATTATTAAACAATATCCCGCCAAAAAGTGAATTAAATTCAGTAGTGTAACATTAAATTTAATATGTATTATATGAAAGAAACCCGCTGCTTTTATACCAAACCCCGAGATTCTGTCTTTTAGTGACTTGCTCTAGGCATGTATATGACATGAGTGCTCTATATTGTGAGGCAACTTAAATTAATGAAATGAAAGTTAGACACCTTTTTCTATTTCTGCTAAGTACTGTAAACTTTTTATTAGTCAGTGTTGCGCATACTAGGGGCGTCACTAGCATTCCCCTAAACCTGGGTATCCTTCTAAGGGATCCCGAGTCGTTTTTTGATGAAAACAACCTGTTCCTAATAATGGAAACGCTTTGTTGTAGTAGAATACTTTTCCGTTACAGAATAAAGCAGTAAATAATACCCAGATTCTCGAGGAAATGTTCACGTTTATTAGCAGCGTTAGAGTAATTAAAGGTTCCTTGGTATACCTCTATTTTTGTAAAAATGACTCTAAAGTATCAGATTTCGAAAGTGTTAGGTGACCGAAAGTGGATAACTTATCCCGATTTTGGACTACAAGGATCTTAAACAAGTAAGATTCCAGCAATTAGAAAAAAAGGTTCTCAAAGGGTATAAGTCTTAATAAGAGTCTAATTTATAATAATACAGAGTAAGAAAGCAAAGAACAAACGAGTTATAGAGAATCCGTCCATTTAACTTAAGAAGTTAAGGAATTAAAGTAATTGAGACTAAAGTCCTGGGTTTCTAGTTTTTATAAGTTAAGTTGCAGGGGGCTAAAGAAAGGAATTTCATTAATGAAGTCAAGTGAAAGTCATTTGTATTTTTTTAATCCGGGTTTCTTTCCTAAGCTACAGAGAGCAAGAGGAGTTTACCTTTAAAAGAGTTACTTGTGTTATATTGTTAGTGTTTTACTGTCCTTTTATCTGCAGCGATGAGAAACCCTTAGGAAATCCAAATAATAGGTAGCTGCTCTCTATTTTTCTAGTCCGTGTTAAATTTCAGGAGATAAAGAAATCCCTAAATGGACAGTTCTTCTAGTAGCTTTAAGGAATGAATAATGAATATAGATCCCAGTATTCCTTATAATTTTGTATGTAATTAGGTATCTCCTCCAGTGTGTTTCAAGTTTTAAAGGGTTGTTAGATTAAGAATTTCTCAACAAGGCAAAGGTTTTATTAGCCAATTTAGAACTGTGACTAGAGAAGTGTAAATAGAATATTTTTTGGAATTAGAAACTATGATGGTTAAAGGTGAAGTCCAAGGTCATTAGTCATTGTCAGTAATTTAGGAAATCAAACGATAAAGGCCTCATTAGGTACCAACAAAAAAACCTTACTTACAAGGTACAGTAGTTCATGTTTTAGCACATGGAAATGGTCGTACAGAGGATTTTCTAATTATACCTACTCATGTGATATTGGATATTTTTACTCGGAAAAGAGAGACGCTTAAACCCCTATATTAATTCTATTCTGTATCTTAAGTTTAATAAAACAGGGATTCTAAACATCTGGAAAAAGGGCTCCAAAAGCTTAAAATGTACAAACACCTTAAAGGTTATCCTAACAGGTACTAAAAGGAATGATTTAGATACACTTTGGGGTTGTTTGGTTCCCCTGTGGGATGTTTACACAGATGAGATTGTGTTCTGAAAAAAGCTATAAAATTATATATAATTGTCATATTATAGGATAGTATTCTTTACTGACGGATTTGAGTAAAGCAAATGAATAATGAATTGGCAGAGTAAGAGAGAACCTTTATAGAATAGATAATCTAAAAACCCAAAAGAAAAAGCAAAGCTACTAAAAAGGGAAAGAATCTAATAATTCTGGTGTAACAAATAAGTAACGTATCTCAGGTATCCCTAACATATTGGTATAGGAACTCATTCCTTTTCCGTTTTTGTATGAAACTGTCATAAATGAAAACTGAGTTAAAAGAGGGGTTTTTACTTAAAAAAGCGACTCTTATTTCTTGATTTGATACTTATTTTTAAATTTACCTTTGGTCCATGTATTTTCTTTATTAAGTGATTCTACTTGGTATATAAAAACGATTTATGAGCATAATGCATATCTAGAAGTATGTCAATCGTAAACCCAACAGAAGCGCAAAAACTCACCTTTTACAACAAGCAAGTTAACAGCAAACCACTAAACTAATATGTATAAAAAATTATAAGTATATAAAGCGTAACTCAAATAAAACACTTAATTTTAGTTTTACAATTAAAGGTTTATCTTATATTTCATTAGTATTAATCTCCTGTAGATTTTACTAATAAAGTTTAGGAAACGTTTTATTATGCTATCCCTGACTAATGGAGCTCGCTCTAGTGTATAAAATTGTGGATATTAGAATAAAAAGACTTCTCATTGTAGAAGATAAAATACCTATAATTCTAATTATCCCGACCCCTTGTCTTTGCCTTTCGTTATATCTGGTAAGGTAGTTTAAAAGTATTGCTTGTATATGCCACATCAAAAGAGTGCCCCTTTTTTAGCTAATCGCTAGCAGTGGATTTTTAAACTATACTAACAGGTCCTAAAAAATCCTTGTTCTTCTCTGAACAGAGGGTAATAGGTAAAATACATTTACTAAATTTGAATAATATGTCGCTACTTTGTCTTATCTTAAGAATTAATATGCAATTAATATATCTACTTTTTATTCGCCCGTACGCTTTTTCTGAACTAGTAGCTACAGATCAGGATTCACAAAGAATAAGAATAGGTAAAACCTTTAAAACCCATTCGTTACATACCTAATGTTATAGCGCATGGAAAAAGACGTAAAATAAATTACATGTTTTTTGATCGATTCTGTAACCTAGTCCGTATCTCAAAATTATACCAATCGACAAAAGGGTCCTCAATTAGATTAGGAAATTTATAACTAAGCCCAACTATAAGGATAGCATAAATAAACCACGAAGTGAAAGGAATTGGGCTATGTCTGTCTCGATCATTATAATAAATATTTTATAGTTGGATTCTAAGGGATTCAGTTGTATGGGATACGACTACTTTAGGTACATAGTGAGTTAAAGATTCCTACTTATATAGGAAATAGAATAGGTCTTACAAATATTTCTTTTTATGGAATTTGGCATGAAATCTTGTGCTATTAATTGGTAGGCAAGGTACAAGAATTCTAGTAGATCTTACGTGACCCCTCGCCTGCTTTAATGTTCAAATGAAGAGGCGAGTAAAGTGGGCAAAAAGTCACGAAAAGCAATCTGATTCTTAAGATGATTCAGGGTTGCAAACTTGACATTATGTAGTGTATGCCTCTGTTTTCCCTACATATACGTCTAAGTTCAGGAAATACATGGTTGGAAATAAACTCTTGCTCAAGATAGCGACACTTTCTACCATTCCTGTGAGTCAATTTCTTCGCATAGGTATACAATATATTAAAAAGGATTCTTACAGGCAATCCGTAGTACTAAAAATGCTTGGTATTGGAGTTTCATAACCCATAACCCATAGGGGTAGCCCAAGTGCCTAAAATCCCTGTATCAGTAGTTTGAATTAGGGTACTGCTGTCCTAAGACTAAAAATAGA
>JAYMSZ010001167.1:0-15327 GCA_036897665.1 Pelargonium citronellum | reverse complement strand
CCACCGCGGGTCGCGGCGGCTCCGGGAAGAGTCCGATGAAGCAGACCGGAAGAGGCGGTGGCAGGGCGCAGAATGCGAGCTCTGTGGATAGTCAGAGCCAGAGCAAGAGCAAAAATGAGGAACAGAAGCAAAACGGCACCGTTTCAGAGCAGCAAGGAAACGAGTCTATTGAAAACCCTCATGTTTCTTTGGAATGTTTTATCTTTTTGTGAATTTGGGTTTTTGCATATCTCTATGAATTGTGTACTTTTTCTTTTTTATTGTTATAAATCAAAATCAATCTATTAGAACCCGCAATTTGGACCCGAATTTGTGAACATCTGATACTTGATTTGCATAGAAATGTACAAGATTCTAGTTGACCCTAGTTCGAACCTCCTAGATATCTTTCGGTTTTACTATTTTCCGCACAATCTAATCTACCCTATGTTTAATTACATAATTCACTTTGATTTGTTCCAAACTAGTCCGGTCCAAGACACATTGAGCACTCCTAGATCCGATTTTTGTAAATTCGCGTTGCATAAAATAAATAGATCAATTTTTGGATTGAATCGACAAATTTGTACATTTTGCACGCAAAAGTCAAAACTCGTAATCCACACATTTTTTGGGTTCGGTTCAAATTAGAACTTTCTAACTTAAAATCAAAAAATCAATTCATAACGGGGTCTTCGTCAGAATAATCCATCTTGGTCGTATCTTTCCAATCTTATGATCGAGAGGTTTTTCCGCCTTGCTAAGGGATGATGATGATAGAAGATTTGTTTATAGGTATAAGACTGCGCGAAAATTGCCGTCACTTTCACATTTTTTCTTTGCTGATGATTGCTTGTTGTTTGGTCGAGCTAATGCGGTGGAGACCGAGACTCTACACCGGACTTTGCAATTATATGGAGCAGCTTCGGTTTAAGTAATCAATCGAACTAAATCATCTATTTTCTTAGTCCGAACAAGACGATTTTGGCTTTCTAAAGAAAAGATATCGATAGAAGACAAGTGGACAGAACAATAAAATAGATCCAATCAATTTTCGGATTAAATTGAATAAATTTATATATTTTTCTCTTAAAAGTCAAAACGTCCAATCCACACTTTTTCAACCAAATTAAACTTAAAATGTGAATTGAAAACTCTAAATTTGAGCATATTGTGCTGTAATTCTTTTTATGTGTGCTTATTATGGGTTGGATTGATCCATTTTATATTACTAAATTACAATGTATTTATTGTGTGCGATGCTATATTTGGTTGGCTTGTGAATGATGCATCATGTTCCATAAATATTAGTTAGCATTTTTGGATTGAGTTTTTAATGATGCATTCTCTTCATTAAATGTATTAATGGAGATGTATGTGATTGATGTGATATAGTTAGATTAAATTTTATAGTTTGAGTAGTGTAAATTTATCATTTTATTACAATTCCAAGGGAAAAAGAAAAACATTTGTACACTTTCATTATAAAATATATATATTGGATTCATATTGTTAATTGTATGTTAATTATCAAGCAATCACTTTGGTTATAATACTTTCATAAAAAGAAGGTAACTTTTTTTAATGGGGTCTAAACCCTAAAAGTTTGTGAGGACAAAATATTTGATTTTGTAGCTTGCATAGTGGGAGCATTTTTATTTTTTGTTTTGTTTTTTGTATTGAGATTGGTATCATAACATGTGTGTTGGGATAGGGAAAATGAGAATGGACCTTGAAATTGAGCATCTTCTCTACTCTTCCTTTTTTGGGATGTGATGATAAAGAAACTTGTCTTCTTTTTCTTGGTGGTAGTATGGATTAGTGCCTTTAGAAGGTAGATTTGACAGTTCGAGTTTTCGGTAAAAAAACGTTTATTTTAAGTTTGTTTAAAGAAAAATGTATGTTGCTAGTTTTAGATATAATGTTGTATGTGTAGAATAGTAAATATGTACGAGTTTGTTTAAACTTAAAATTGATAGAATCTATCTTATTTAACTCGAACTCGTAAAAGTAGGATCGGCCAAAGAAATTCTCCTTTTCTTTCTATTAAAGGGTGTGAGATAAAGAAACTTGTTTTCTATTCTTTAGTGGTGTTGGTTGGAGTTTTGGTTGGAATATTTTTGAGTTCAGGTTGAAGATATTTATTCTGAATTCGATTCGCAAAAGATGTGTGTTGCAATTTTAAGTAAAAAAGTGCGAGTTTGTGTGCGTTCGGTCCAAAATGTTGGTGGGAAGAATAAATTTTATGTTATCTCCCTTTTTCGGGATGTGATAATAAAGAGACTTGTTATCTTTTTCTTGATGGTGGTGTGGATTGGTGCTTGTGGAAGATACACAAGTTCTTGTCTACTCCAAGCCAAGGACATGGAATTTATGATACTTTCATGATTTGGGTCATTACAGTTACTAAGAAATTTCCTGTGATGTCATTTTCCTACCTACCTGTTTGGATGCCAGGAAAATTATGACATCCTGAGAAGGGAAAGAAAGTGATGACATGTCCAAAGGGCTCAAGTCTAAGGTAAGTCTGATATCATTTTCCTTTGTAAAATAGCTTCCAGATATTTATCGATGCGAAAATATGGGCAAAAAAGGCTCTTCTCAGAATCCAGTTGTTATTGGTATCTATATTTAATACATGTCTTCATCACAAATTATTACGAACAATAATCGATGAATTTGCATATATTTGTAAGTACGTAAAGTTACATTTAACTTACTTGCATCATCGTTACATGAACGTAGGGTTTCTATATATACATTGCATATTTGATGTTGATTTCTTGAGCCAAACATCACATATTTTTCTTTCAAAAGGGGTCATTTTCAAGTGGATGGTGGTTGACCCAAGATTGTTAAGAGAACACAAACATGTTACATATTGAAGAGTGTTTGAGAGGGAACATGAACACGACACGACGTGAACTTTAACAAATTTGAATTCATCTTAATCGCTTTTCTGTCGGTTAACCCAATTTATTCACATACCGCGTCAAAACATGTCTTGTAAACATTGGCCAAATGTATCGAGTTGTGTCGAGTCAATTCTAAACCCATTTTTTGAACTCAATTACTTTAAAAAGTTGACTTTGTCATGTCAGCCCACATATAAATTGTTCGTTTTCGTGTCATGTAACTCCACCAATTTAATAACGAGTTTGTGTTGGAGTTCATCCATTTAACATAAAACTAAATTTTTAACATAATATGAACACCACCTGCAAACACAAATTGTCACCTATTGGTATATGGGTCAAATATATATATATATATATATATATGTAATCATGCTTGGGTTCACCCACTTAACATTACGCTAAACTTTCAACTTATCACAAACACAACCCGCGAACACGAATTGTCATCCTGCAAATAGGTTGTGCTCATATTTTAGGCTAATTCAGATTCTCATGAGGCCTAACTATTTGAAAAATGATCACATGAAACAAGAATGCTATAGAATGATAATCTGATGTTGTTTCCATTAAAATGAGACTCTCAGTAAAAAGATTCACTCACAAGACATGAATCTCAGAGATGGAGCAAAAAGGCTCTCTGTGAACACAACCTTAAACACAATGCCAATATACACATCACACTAAGTGCACTTACCTATGTTTTGGTCCTTCATTTTCTAGCAAACACTGTTGAAAACCCAAGTATCGAATTCTCCCGGGTCACGTTAGGTTTTGGCCTAGACCCGAGCTTGAAGTGGAGGGCTCAGGACATTGCTTATGTTGATGGAGAGGCCACGAGACTCGTTCTGGAGGACACGGGGCAGGAGCCGGGTGGGCGATGAAGGTAGGAACTTCCTCACCCGGCATCAAGACCGATACTCCTCTAGCGTAAACCGTCATCTGCAGGAATCATAGAATCAGCTCTAAAACCAAGTGGATGGTGCCAAAGAAGATGAGCATTTGCAAGAAATTTTTAACCTTGCATTAGAAAATACACTTCTGGATGCACGACAACAAGTAACGAAGTCAGACTCTCAAAACTACTTTATAATAATTCCCGACATAGAATTCTAAATTTCTCAAAACTACTTTATAACAATTCCCGACATAGAATTCTAAATTTCCCAACAGGCTAGCTTTATGCGAGATGATTAAGAAAAACAGAGATTGTGCACGAAAAATTCCTAACAATAGGTTGTCTCTCTAGAAGTCTAGACTTGCTCACTAGGACACCACATGTCCCTTAGTCTACGAGTACCGACCTCTAACATGTGGGTTGGAGAGATTTCCCCAGAGTAACCTCCGACTTCGTTCACTTTGGTCTCTATGTGCATATAGGTGAAGTGGGCCTTAAGGGTATTTCGGTCCTTCTTTCACAGGTAATGATAGTTCAACCTCTCACCAATAGGTAAAGTAGATGGGTGAAACTACCCTTAAATCAAATATTTTCAAATTGCCCTTTCCTCATTTGGGCGACGGAGGGGCTTTGCAGGAGTCACCCCGAACTTAGTTTACTTTGTCTATCCCGTGTGCATATAAGCGAAAAGGGTCATGAGGGCATTTTGGTCATTCCCTCACAATGGACGATCCCCAGACGAACATGCAACTAAGAAACTTCTACCAATCTACCATACAATCACATCAAGCAAAATAATAGTTCTTTGTATTATGATCAACAAACAAGTTTTGGACCATTGTCGCTAATCATAGGGTTTTGGTCGTATAATCTTGACAAACTGACATGACTACTAAGGTATCGTTGGACGGTCCAAAAACAATACGGGCAACCTATGTTGTTTCCTAGTAATCCTCTGGAATCCTATGTTTCGTTGCGATGGAAATGGCCACTTGGATCAGAGAATTTAGGCTGTAAGTTGCCAAATTCAGTAGGGCTCTATTTTATGGAAATGGACAGAAAAAACACATGGTAGTGACATATTGACTATGAGTCCCAACCAACCAAAACATGTATGTTTCTCTAACATGTTTTATGTGCAAATGGCCGCAAAATAGGCATCTAGAGCGTCCAACATAGTACTATACTATGTTAAAGAACGGGTCACTGCACGAAACTCCAACTACACTGGAGCGTTATCCACATACACAATTTTGTAGAAAACTATCTTTCTGACTCAAACTTGTAATGTCAATGCTCGTACAAACACACGAAAGACAAGAATACGACGCAAACAAACAACTCAACACCAGTGAGGAGGGTCATCTACGTACGCAACTTTTCACCAGTTTTAAAAAAAAAAAATTGTAATTCTTGAACATTTTACTTTAAGATCACAAGACAACAACTTTATTGCTGAGCCAATGTCTAAACAAACACATAAGAGAAGAAAAGTGAAGCAATGCTATAAATTAAGCAAAAAAAATGCCATGTTAGGGAATATATTATCATCTTATTAAGAGATTATTGATATTATTAGTCCAAGATTATGAATTTTAATCAAACAAGTTTGCTTTGACCCAATGTAATAATATAACAAGACACAACAATAACAACAAAAAATCATGAATAATAATGCAAATATATAGTGTGTTCCACCATAAAAACTCCATAGAAACACAGTCACATTCCATGGAATGATGAACAATTAATATTTAATTTAAATCTAACTAATTATGAATTGTTCATAAATCAAGCTTCCAACCCACAATCAAAGCTAAAATCTAAAATATTCACAAAAATCCAACCATCACCAACAGTGATATATACACTTGGAATAGCCATGCATGTGTCATCATCATGATAGCTAGTGAATTCAATATAAACTAAAACAAAACATTAAAATTTATTAACTTAGCAAGCACTAATAGCACTTAAAAATGACAAAAATCTCGACAACATTTTGATTATGTCATGTGCAATTTGGATGTAACCCACAGACACTACATATATGCACATATTTTTGTAAGTTTGCATTGCATAAAAAAGACTAATTCAATTTCTGATTCAAATAGGCTAAATTTGTACGAATCCGTCATTTTACAAGTAAAATCGAAACCCACAACTCTTTCACATAAGACCCGGTTAGGCATGTTTCACCAATTTAGAGCTGACAAAATAAATCAAAATTAGTCGAAAACTTGCGGCTTCTGGACTCATAAAATGAACAAACCAATTTTTTAGTATGATCAAATGTATCATGAGTTAAATACGAGTAGGGTTGGACAAATCCGCGATTTTACACGTAGAACCCATTCTTAGACTCAAACAAAACATCCCTTTTTGGGTCAAATTTAGAATTTTCATCCTATATTAGCAACTCTACTCCAACTTAAATTTCGACTTAAAATCTGAATTGTCATCTCCATGCCAGAGAACAACAAATTGAATAGTTTTGAAGGTCAAATACGAATTTGGGGTTTTTTGAAAAATAATCAAATTACACACAAAAATGTGGGTTAAAATACATTTTGGGTATATACTGTATATTGCAGCATAATAATGACCAGTCAAAATGGCCAAAATTAGTTATAATTACAGAGAAAAAGAAAGTAGATGAACAGTCACAATCATAATAGCAGGGTCTACTCATTACCATTTTCTGTATGTAGCAGAAAAAAAAAAGAGACAATACACCAAAAAAGTAAAAAGAAAAAAAATGAGCATAGCAAAAATTGAGACTCTGTTTCTGTTTTCCATTTTTGTTTCACTTGAAATAAATCCACAAAAACAGTACCAAGAAAACCACAGGAAAATGAAAATAGTAAATCTAAGAGTTTCACTAATAAGCGTGTTTGGTCACACTAATACGTCTAGTAATTTAATCGCGTTTGTGTTGAATCTAAAAAACAGACATGCAAAATTAGTTATTCACTTATTCGTGTTGTGATACTGATACAAGACACGTCGTACATACAAACTTAGGAGTTATATTACATTTGGCTATGCAAGCCGTGGACCTAAACAAACCGAGGCAAAGAATGCACTTGTTTTTATTGAACTACTTTTCGTCAATTCTAATGTGTCTCGCCACTTATTGAAAGAAGCCAGAAGGTAGAGCCGATAAAGATTGCAAACAAAACCTCGTTTTTGCTAGTCTTTTAGCCTACAGCCCGAATTATCAAGTTTAGGTTATACATGTACTAAAAAAAACCTCCAAGTAGATCTTATTGATTATATGACATTTTGTATGCTGGTTAAGAAAGTTATGTTACATTTGTTATATTTAATTGTTTTGAGCCGTGTCGTGCCAAGCGTGACTTCGTGCCAACCCGAGTGTTATATATGTTAAACATGTTGGGTTTGTGTTCGTGTTCAATGTTTCATCGTGATTATTAAACATATAATGTTCGTGTTCGCTCACATAACACCTTAAGATTGCTAAAAGCGTTATGTTCGTGTTTGTTCGCACAACACACCATAAATCTAAACACGACACGAGCGCACGAATAATCATTTATGACAATGAAAAGAAAATGAAAGAAGAAAAAAGAAAACAGAGCATACCTTGGGAGATGGGTAGTCAAGCTTTCCGTTAAAGACCATCTGAGCTTCGACGTCGAGGTGGTGGTTCCGGCCGGCGGGAGGGTCGGATCTTGGCCGGAGAAACCGCTCAAAGATGGCCATGACGAGGAACATGGAGATGAGAATGGCCGTCGCGACGAAGCCAAACGACACCGCATTGACGGAATTATCAAAATGCCTCCAATGCTCGTCTCTCCCCCCCGCGGGAGACCCAATCGGCGGTGGCTTTGCGGCGGCTGCTACTATTCCCCAACGATCTACTTGGCCTCCCATGACGAACAAGCTTGAATTTTTACGAAGACCCTTTTGTTGCTGTGCTCTATAAGTGACTGAGACCAAAGCTCCTGGTCATTTTCATGGTGGTCGGTGTCTGGTGTGGTCGACGGAGAGAGAGTTGGAGAGAGAAACAGGACTGGTGCTAGAAACAGAGTGTGAGAGAGAGAGATGGTTCTTGGTATGTGAGTTTTTTTGTTGTTGAAAACAGAGCACTCTGTTTTATGAAGAGTTTATATATAATATTGAATCTTGGTTCACTCACCTTGTAAAATAATGTTACTTGTCTAGTCTATTTTGTGAATGTATTTAAGGGCTTGTTTGGATTGTTTGGGTAAATTGTCCTTAAAAGTAGGTGGAAATAAAATGAGGTAAAATATTGATAGAAAAGTAGACTTTAACTTAGGATTGAGATGAGTTTCAAAAAGAATTGTGAGTCGAACTTCAAACTATATGCATTGAGCGTAAAAAAGAGGTTGGTTGTATCATATCTTGCTCTAGCAACATATTGCAATAGAACGACCTACTGAACACGTTAAATCTTATCAAGTTTTGGTGGGGTTTTTCATGATCATGATGGTCGCTGGTTACTTGGTTATATGGTTAAATTGGGGGAATGCTCAGTCACGGTGGCTGAGCTAAGTGGTTTGAGAGCGGATTTGGAGCATGAACTGAAGGGTGGCGTGTTATTGAAGTAGCAATGGACTCGCTTGTTGTGGCGAACACAGTAAACAAGGGTATGTCAATGGGTTGGTATGCACAGACTATTCTTGACGACGTACGAGATTTATTGAAGAAGGAGGGGCATGCGGTCATTGTGCACAACTAAAGAGAAGGTAATATCGTAGCAAACACGATGACTAATTTGGACTAAGATGCAATATCTCAATTGCAGTTGTGTCGCGAGATTCCGGTGAAGGTCCGGGAGTTGGTGTGGAATGAAATGCGGGGTGCTGTTGTTGCCCAAGTAGTAGCGTCTTAGTTTTTTTTTTCCTGTTTTCCTTGTATTCACAAAAAAAACACGCATATATATAAATTTGAAGTCAACTCATATTTAGCTCAGCTCAGAGTTACATGGTTTTGTTTATTTATCAAAACAAACTATGGTACAAATTGAAGATATTTTTCATCAAAATATAGTAGTGGAAAGTAGAAAAATTTTTCATCAAAATATTTGTCATACACCATAATTTATTGTTATAAAATAAAATAATAATAACAAAAGTTGCCTCTAAAATCCACATATAAAACCTTGTAAACTTGTGGTCCCCATGTAGGTAACGCACGGCTCACATGCCTCCCGTGTCAGATAATCTTTGGATGGTCCCCACCTACAGAACTCGTCCCATCGTAACATCAACTCATCACAAGTCGCCACGTTGCCTCCCTGAAACCTCATTTTAGCGGCCCAGATCTTCCTCTAGCTAACAACATCACAACCGTCTGATTGTTTCCCGATAAGTCAAGTGTCAAGGAATCAACCGTACAATGAGCCAAAGTTAAAATTGGCCATCTCAGTCTAAACCCAATCCAAAATTTCACACTAATCAATTTTTGGGTCGGGTCAAGCTCCGATGAGATCGTGAATCGGATCAGACAAACTCGTTTATAACAACACATTTTAGGTCGTGCCGATTAACCATACCAGAATCAATCAAAATTAAAGCTGATAAATTGGATCCAAATCTCGGTTGTTATCGTCAAATAAAATGAACCAAACAATTTTAGGTCGGGTCGAACCTACCTTGAGGGTATCAGCCATCAGGACTTGATCGGACACATCCACATAATTCAACACATTTTGCATATAAAACTTGAACCAAACTTGGTTTTGCAACCCATAAGTGAACAAGTTTGCCCTCTTTTCAGTTTGAAGTTAGATTAGATATTTTCAAGCAGAACTTGAAAGTATATGACCAAAAACGTAAATTGTCAATCTCATATGTCAAATGATTGACCATATCATAATGAGCCAAAGTTAGAAGTAGTAATTTGGACTTGAAACCGTTAGCACCATAAAGTTGACCTGCAAACTTGCGGGTTCCATAAAATTAAAGTAGATGTGACCAGATTTTGGTCTAGATCGAATAAACTCTCACAAACTAACACATTTTTTTTTTGTTTGTAAAACCTGAACATGACCCAATCTACATAAACAACACATTTCGTATACAAAACCCAACATGGAGTCACAAAAACAAACAAATCCACGACACTTTGATTGAACCCGACTCAAAACTCGAATCATAGGCACCAACCAAAGTCACAAGTATCATCATCGTGATAATCTGGGCCGTTGATGGTTGGGGTTGAAGTGGGGCCTGTTGATGTGATGCTGGGTCAGAAAAGTGGGTCCGGATCAGGTGAGATTCACAGAACGCTCGTGCTCGTGCGAGCTCTTTGGCTCTCACGTGATAGTGCTTTTTTAATTACTTTTTTCTTTTTGGTGCTCTTCTTTTTATGGCACCACCGCTGTTTGGGCTCTGTACACCTCAGGCCCACAATGTTTCTTTTTACTCATAAAATGTCTTGGTGGGCCCAATTTGTGGGCCCTCTTCTTTAATCTCTAAATCCATATTTGACAATACGGGTTGCGGGTCTAAAAAGCCGAGTAAAAATGAACATATTTCATGTACTATTTTTTGTTACTTTGGAGCCTGTAAACGTTGCAAAATTCGAACGTATGCAATTTTTTTTAACCCAACCCTTTTTATTTCTGTAGGATGAATTGTCAAGATTATCTATATTTGACGTATTTTATTCGTTCTACCCGTTTAGCTATTATTTAGAAAGTAAAAAAGAAACATAAGTAAAAAAAAAACTTAAATCTATAGGTTTAAAAAGTTGTCCAAAGAGATCTATATCTTTCTATTTTCAATAGCCCAATAACATGTAAAGCCCATTGGGCCCTTTCACAATCCAATTGGGCTTAATATGGAAACAAATGAATTCATGATAGGAATATAATGGGCCTCATGTTACTATCCCATTGGGCTTTAGCTTCGAATAGAAACATTCATAATGTTTTAATTCAAACTCAAAATTTCAAATTAAGCTGAAACAATTCCTGATAGTTGATCCCGTAAAAAAAAAACTCCTGATAGTTGACCAACATGCTTGGTAGTGGCGGCTTAAGAATTTTTTATAACAAATTTAGTATACATCTACTTTAAAATTTTCAAATATTTTATTTTGTATTTTATTCAAATGAATAGGCTTTGATTAGAAGTTGCACAACCATAAAATAGCACAAAACAAATAAATGAATGGTGAATAAGATCTAGCAATTAATATTCAAATTTTGTTGGATGTATAATAGTAGTATATTGTTGACTCACATCAAATCACTATAAATGTTGGTGATTTTGTATCAAATCTTGAAAAGTTGAAAAGAAAATATTTGAAACACACAATGACAACAAATAATGAGAAAAAAATGATCAAAATCATTATGATCATGTCATTGACAGATTGTGAAATGAAAATAGTAAGAGGACACATAAAATTATTGCTTGCCAATATGGTTCCTTACAAGGAAACAAAATGCTATCACTCACACATGTGCCTCTCTCTCATTAGCTATGGCATTTTGGAGGGTTTGTGTAGTTTGTGAAGGAAAATAGTACACCTATGATGAATTATAAATTTTTTAGGTGACTACGTAAAATTATTTTAGAATCATAATATGAACTATTTTTTGCGATACAAAATTGTTTTTTTCAGCAAAAATACTCATATATTGATAAAAGATCACAAGGAAAGATCAAGGTACAAACTCCATAAAAAAAAGAGCAACAGTAGAACAAATAACTGAATTTTGAAAAAATTACATTGAAGAAAAGCCAAGAACCAGTGTCCCAAGATCCTCTGAAACCTTATAGGACATGTTCTGGATGCAAGCAAGTGTGGAGTGAGTCGAATTGATGTGCTTGATAAACATGACTGCTTCGAGAGAGCCAAATGATGCAATCGATCTTAAGAGCGTCCCAAAGCCCAACCATGGCTATGAAAATTTTCCTGAGGTGCTACTATAAGCACATCAACCATGCTAACCTGCCTGATCGGACAATCGAGCTAGAGAAAAACACAACTCCGGAGAGATTTGATGACACATCGATCAAGCATCATAAGACATCAAAAAGTTGTTATAAATCTTTTTTCACTTTATATGATGAATTGTTTGTGTTTGACGTTCTGAATCCACGTGGCTTACACCTGACAATGAAGGCCGTGAACTTAAATGGTGCAGACAAGAAAAATTGTGTTATTATCTAGACTATTTTTCACCAATTTTAATCTATCTCGTCACTTAATGTGACTTGGTTAAAATCAACAAAAAAAGTTATTCCATAACAATAATTTTGATTTTTTTTATAACATCTGACTTGCAATATATCGTTAAACATGATCCATTGACATAAGTATTTGGAAAAATAATTTTATATTTATAGAAAAATAGATATAATTTGTTCATCACAAGGAACCTTCACCTACCATTAGAAAAAGGCTTGAATCATTAATATTCAACTTTTTTTTCCTGTTCATCAATAGTACACTGTGGAGTGCTGTCTTTTTAATTCAATAATATTGGTTGTTATTTATTTGTTGGCCAATATCTCATCTCTCAATTATCTTTAAACCCCACAAACAAAAAAATATAATATAAAAAAATTGATGGTGCATGAGTTTCAGAATTTTCCACGTAGTACAAGTAAAATTCTAGCTAAAAATTGTCCTTTCTATGATATTTTAGCAAATCGGTTGATTAGATGTACTCATTGTTACCAGAAATCACATGATTCAAAGAATTTAACATTCTAAGATGAAACATAATTTGTTTGGTAAAACAAAAGACACAGTTTTATATGACGAATTTAAAATTTAAGCGTCATAAATATTTGTAAAATATTCACCACTAATATAGTGACAGCAGTTTTTTTGTGTTTATTTGAATATAATGTTTCACAATTAAAGTTTAATTAATTATAATTATACCATTAAGTGGCGTGTTGGGCATGTTGTACATGTCATAACATGACTAATTACTCGTGCGATTATGTTTTAAATGTTCAACACGAACGTGACACGATTACAAAATACGTGAATTCAATCACGTTAGTGACAAATAGAATAAATTCACAATTTAGATTGACATGAAAATATATGAAAAAAGTTATTTACTTTTGTATATGTTTTTTCACAAGAAATTGTACAATCATAGTAGATGTCAACTTGGTACTGAAATCTAGTTAATAGCTACACTTTTGCAATAAAAATGTAATAATGGAAAGATGTACCTTAGTTCAGAGCATAGCATGCATGTTAAATCATTTAATTTTCTGTTTTTGTTTTGTTTTGTTAGAACAATCAACATTGTATATATTATAGTGTACTATATACAATGTTCACCTTCAATATTAGGTAGGCATGCAATGCATGAATTAATAGTTAGTTCATATTCATATGACACGCGTTTCGAATTATTTAAAATGTTACAAACGCATTCATTTACAGCTATCTGCCTCAATTATTTGAGGTATTTATTTTTTAGTAGACAATTCTTTTCAGTTATGTATGATTTTAATTGACGTTAATGCCTTAGTGGTATATGTTATTAGTGTCCATTCATTTTGTAGAAAATTTCTAGCGTTCAATAAAGACGAGTCTATCTGGACTCAACTAGATTGAAACAAGAGATTTATCTATTAGCTGGACAGTTTTTTTTAATATATATTTATTAAGTTTATTCTATTAGTAAATACTACATATGTTTTTTTTAATTAATTATAAACCATATACTTCATTATTGTTCACTCATTTCACTTCAATTATATTTTATCTCCAACTTGTCTCTTTAAAAATTATATTTATAATGATATTTTTTGTTGTTGTCTTTGTCAACTCATCAAATAAACAATTCATAGATGACATTGAAGTTTCCTTTTCAACTGACCAAACTTGATGAAAAATATATAAATAATTCCCATTGTTGAAAGAGTACACTGTCATTTGTGCCCTACTTTTTTGGTTAAGTCTCATGCCCTAAAGAGACAACAATATGTCCAAACACAAAGCTATCTTATCATGAAATGGACTTCCACATGGTGTGGACTTGCTTATGATCATGTGTAGTCCCCATCAAATTGGTTATGGACTATGCTTCAAAATTTATGAATTTATTATGGTTTTAAGCCATATTTCTAAATCTACGTAAATATGATATAATTGTTTAAATCAACGTTAACTAGATTGTCATTTAGTCTATTAACGAACGATATTGACTCATTGAACAATGAAGACTGAATTCTAACACGTTGACAAACTTTTGAACTACACTAAAACAAAGTAAATCAAAGTCCACGAACTGAATCATACACATTAGATAAAATAATACATAGACTATTTCAAAAGACTTTCCTAAAAAAAACTACAAAACTCTTGCTATATATGTAGCGTTGTTAACAACCCAGTTCTGGATATGCGGCTCAAGGTTTGACGAAAAAACATTTGCCGGCAAAGTTGCTCCAAAGTGCTATTTTCCCAATACTTTTTGTAGTGCCAAATCAACCATATGCTGAGCTATGAACCCTCTTAATAGTACATGCATTGAGGATTTTCAAGAGCACTTGGTTGCTTGTGCACCTAGGAGTCTTGAACTGGCTCAATGCAGCTCCATTGCCTATATAATGCTCCAAAATCTTCCTAAAAGTCCCTCTCTCCACAATGCATAGCTCAAGAGGTCCAATAGAGTTGGTCCTCCTTGAAACCACATAGCCATGGTCAACAAAAGATGCATCCATTTCCTTGCAACACTCACCAAGAATCTTCTCCTCCACATCTCCTTTGATTTCCCAATAAATTACATAGTGGCCAGGCTGGTTTGCAATACTTGCATGGCTTGTGAAATCAACCAGCTCAGCCCTAGCTTTTCTTAGAAGCCTTGAACCTTTCTCCACCACTAGTTGGAGATCTTTCTCAGTGTTCTTGTCAACGTTTATTGCTAATATTAGCTTCCTCCTACATATGAAGTTCAACTTTGGTGTCCCCTTGTGGAAACTTGCCACCTCCACCACATCCCCTAGCCTATACCTATAGAGCCCTGAAAATCGAAAGTGTAGAAAAATTTAAATCTCGGTCAGATTCTCAGTTCACTTGACGAGTATCTGTTTCAGTAATCTTTCTTAACATGACAAGAGTGTGTGTAACGTAACATTAGAAAACAATCATGAACACAGTCCGATAACAAACTGAAGAGATGTTACGAGCATTATAATAAACAATAATGCAAGTCTCTTTCATATCAATTGAGCAAATGTCATTTATGACCATCATGTGTAAAATTCAATTTCACCAACTATAGCCCCAATTTATCAACTATGGCTATATTTACAAAATTGCCACTAGGGCACCATAAATTGTGAAAGGGGACAGATTCTTAATTTCAAGATCTCACTGTCTGCCAATTTTTACTCTACTGTTTCATATAATGATCAGTGAAGAGTCAGGTCAAGTCCAACCTGGATTCTTGAATGATACTCACACAAACATATAAATATACAAACATATGAGTAATATGAACATCAGTTGACTGATATAATTTTATATCAGTTGCACTAATAAGATGGTGACACCTCATTT
>JAYMSZ010001166.1:0-15335 GCA_036897665.1 Pelargonium citronellum | reverse complement strand
TAAGCAGAAAACTTGAGGATCCTTCCTTTGGATTATAGGAAAATATCGATCTCTCCTCCGAACGACATCACCACTCTCAACTCTTCCTTTGGATTACAGCCGAGAAGTGCTCGAGCAGCCCGCGTAAGGAAGGAGGTGTCTGGTTTGAGTTGAGAGGAAGGAATTTGAGATTATTATGGTTGGCGTAACGTAATATGAGAGACCTGAAGGTGGCGGGTAGGGATTGTGGCGAGTATGGGAATTTGAGAATTCGGGAGAAGAGATTAGAGAAATCTGATAGCGGACTTGGCCGGAAGGCGCACAAGGATCTCAGTGACGAGATCTACTTTGATAGAAAGACAATCCCCCCTGGAAATGTGTTGGAGATCATTTTTTTCCCTGCCCTCCGCAAGCTTGAAAATACCTCATACAGATTTTAGAAGAAAAGTGGAATCGTGTAGATATCCAAACGACAACAACTGTCCAATATTCATTATCATGCGTTCCCGAGTTTTCATAGCTAAGAATTGGAAAAGACCTTGAACCAGATCTATGCCTCGACTGGCGTTTGACATTCCACTAGTTTTATTTCTCTCTCTTTATATACGTTTTTGCTTTTCTGTTTGTATGTCTCAGCATTCCCTCAAGAAATATGAGCCCTTCCAACATCCAAAAAAGTTTTCCCCCCTTCAGTGAAGTCTGTAATTAGATTCAAATGTGTCTCCAAGCCATGACTTTCTCTCATAACTTGACCCGAAATATGGTTTAGGTATTTTGGGGAGTGTAGCGGACGTCTATACTCTCTTCGTGAATTGCCTTACCATTTCATCACTAGACAACTTGATCTTCTTGAGTCGGAAAAAGACTGTACATGCAGGATGGGCTTTCAAAAGCATAAGAATCCTTTTATAGAAGGCAAATTATCTGAAATATATTGAATGAGAATCCTTTTATACAGACAAAAGCATAAGAAGCATATATATCTTGCGCAGTTACGCATACAATTGGAAATAACAAGTCCTACAATGGCTCACACAAGAGACCTTCCCTGCTCATTGCTCATTGCCACACTATAACATTACTAACAACTAAAATATCAAGCAATCATGCCTCATCTCAAAGCACCAATCAAATGCAGGATATATATCTATCTGGTGAAGTATGAGCGGGGTGAGAAGAGGCGACGAGGAGAGAACATCCCCGTGTATCTCGGGGAAGTGAGGCCATCAATGGGTCGATAGTCGGGCAAGATGAACCCTTCCCTCTCCTCATTCGTGCCTCCATTTCTTCCACTGAAGGTCCCGTACTTGACCAACTTCCCGACCCAAGACTTCTTCTTCGCGGGACTCACGTGCCTGCCATTCATCTTCCCGCTCAAGTACTCCTTCACCGCAACTATACTCTGCTCGAAAACTTCCATAGGGGGAGACACCAGGGGGTTCCCCTGGACGCTAAGTTTTTGGAGCTTCTTGAGACAGCCAATGGAGTCAGGGAGGGAGGTTATCTTGTTGTAGCTGACGTCTAGTTCAACTAGAGAGATGAGGAGGCCCACGGAGTAGGGCAGCGCGTCAAGGTACTGGAAGTTTTGGCTGACATTGAGGATTTCAAGATTGATGAGGTTCTCGAGGTCATCGGGAAGGCATCTGAGGCAGTTAAGGCGAACATCTAACACGCGAAGAGAGGTCATGTGGGTAAGAGAGTGAGGGAGGAACATCAGCTTGTTTGAATTCACTGACAGCTTCTTTAGTTTCAACTCGAAACCAATGCTCTCTGGTAGTTTGCTCAGCTTGTTGAAATTGGCATTCAGTTCTTCCAATGATCTACATCATCATAAAAATTCATCAATATTTACAATTGTGACAAATATAATGGTTTTAAGTGTAATACATGAATTTTAAGCAGTGAAGTCCCTATTTGTTTTGTTCTTTAGGCAGGCAACTAATATCTATAATACTATGAAATGTGATATTGTGTGACCAGTGATCCTTTAATTTATAGGCTATGAAAGACGGGAAAATTGGGTCTCGGTTGTTACACTTGCTGATAAGAAAAAAAGACGGGAAAATTATTAGAAACCTGCAATTCTCAATAGTTGCGGGGAAGGACTCAAGAAGGTTGCCGGCGACGTTCAAGACCTTGAGCTTGAAGAGACATCCAATAGAATTTGGCAAGCATTTGAGTTGATTCGAGTGTACATCTAACACCACCACATTTAGCAATCTTGCTGTTAAGGACTCTGGTATGCTCTGTAATCACATAGAGCAAAACCCATACATTATTATCACACATATTCAAGTATAAAATCACCAGATAATATGATCATAAATACAAAGAAAGTTATTGAGAAAAATGAAAGGGAAATAGAAGAAAATCATTTTTTCTTAGCAAAAACTCCTTTTCATTGTTGCAAATTGAGAGGATAAACAAAAATAACCACAGGGCAAGGAAAGACAACTAAATTTACAGCTAAAATATATATTTCTAATCTTCCCACATTTGTCATCATCTATTCCATTTAGACCTAGTTTGTATTAAAATTTCATTCATGAATGAGAATAAAGAATCGGAATGACAACAAAATTCAAATGCATTATGTTTGTTCTAAGATTTTGTGTTCATACATATATGAAAATGCCTTCAAAATGAGAATCTCATCGCTACCTTATTCTCAACCTCATTCCATTTTTTTAATAATTCAATTGGTACCTTATATGAATGATGTATCCTTCAATGATTCTCTTTTTGTGAAGAGAAATGACAAAAGTTAAAATAGAAATATTGATGATGATACCTGAAGATTGTTTTTGGAGAGATCCAACTTGCAAATAGTGGCCAAATTGAGAGAAGGATTGGGGAGAGAATCAAGAGACAAGCCACTCAAATTCACAATATCAAGCCTCTGCTCTTCTACTTCTACACTTACATTGTTATTGGACAACCTCTTCCTCTCCATCTTCTTCCTCCCATCATTTATATTCTTCACTTGCTGCTGCTGCTGTTGCTGCATCTGTTGCTGTTCGTACATCATCTTTTTTATATTTATATATATTTAGATCATGCATGCATGCATGCATCGGATTCTTCTCTTTCCCTCACACACAATAAGTAACTAGATAGAGTTTTGATGATGATGAGAATGTTATATCTAAAAAAATTAATACATGAGAAGTGAGAGAGCTGTACGGAGTTGGTTCCGCTTTCCTCTTTCTCAACCGAAAGTACAATGCCCCTATTATTGGGATTTCTTTGGCTTTCCATTTCTTTGCTCAAATTAACTCCAACTCTAACATACGCAAGGCCAACCGCTACTCTCGCCCATCCTTTTGATCAAGTCAATTCACAAATATTTCCCCTTTATTTCAATGGATGCCCACTTATTTGTTTATTTTTTATCAAAACCTCAACTTCATTTATTTTTTTGAATAAAAACCTCTCTTTTATTGATTATTTCTAATACCCCAAACTGAAAATTCGAAATATCTTAGTACTTATCCGTTCCTCTAAGCTTTACATGTAAAAAGATGATCTACAAATCGCACATGAGTCGCTTAATTTATTGAGTGCCTAACAAGACTAAACTTGAAATTGACACATTGTCCTGACAAAGTAAACTTGATTGATTTACACATAGCATACATATGTAAGTGTCATTGTTTGTAAACTAGTGAGACCATCTCAAAGAAATTACATATATATTTAATTAGTGGTCTTGTTGTAGAATCTGCAAGTTCAAATTAAGGGGTGAGTTGCATCCAATAAATGTTTGTGTCCCACATGGATGAAATATAAAATAGTCCAAGAGTTTATATGATTTTGCTGTAGAAGTGTTCACTGCTGAGCTTAGTGACGCAAGCTTGTGACCAAGTGGGGCATTAAGGTGCTTGAATGTGGCTTCGGATTTGTAGGGTGCAGGTGGGCCTGGGTATTTGCACGCCCAAGTCCTCGGGTAGCAGGGCATTCCCACCTGTTATGTGTTCTGTAGCCATACTCAAACAAGTGAACTTGTGGACCATTGGTGTCCCTGGAGAATAGGGCGGGAGCACCGGCCTGGCAAGCACAGCCGTGCCGGGTTGGTGCCCGGTCTTCAGCAACATTTTATCAATGAACCCCCAGCCCCACTTGCTCGTGCAGCCTAGTAAATCCAACTCACAAACAAACACTTTTGATGAACCACAAATACATACGTCAATTGTTAGTGCTCGGCTCAGCTATAAAAAGCAATCACCCTCTCTAACTCTACACATGAAAATTATCAGAACCATATCATGCTTGTGTTCAATTGCTCTACTTTGTTCACTTTTGTATTCTCTCGTATTGCTTTGTTTGTTATTTGTTCAATATTGTTTCTCCAAATCTTTTCTATTATTGTCTACATCTTTGTTCTCAACTAAAATTTCTCAATCTTGTCTACAACTTTCTTCTTCTTCATCTTCTCGTGGTTTTCAAAACTGTTTTCTCAAAACTTAATATTTGTGTTGTTACTTGCATTGCATTGTCTATTGTTTACTGTATACTCTATTACGTTTGTTTATGAATTTGAATATTAATCATTCCAGCATAATTCAATAAAACATACACTTGAATTGTGTGCTATTAGACATTTGGTGTTGTGCTCGTAATAAAATTCAGACTACACCATCAACTCAACACATACATTACAACAACATAAGAAATTAAAATCAGTAATCAAAGCACATTTTTACATCAGACAGTTTATATGATGGAAAACAACAAAAGGAAAATTGTTTGCATCAATACAAGTAGGTGAGTCTTAAATTTCCTTACATCAATGGTGCATTAGATATTATTCCATTAATGGTTCTCAATAATAGCTTTACGTACAAGTGTAATTTGTGATGAGTAAACATATGAAATTCTGAAGAAGAAAAAAAAGAGACAAATGTGTGAGATATTTTTGTCTCTCTCCTGTTGTCCAAAATAGAACTATTTGCCTCTTTCACATAAGGAGCTACAAAGCTAGCTGGGAAGGAGCTTAGAGCCTATATATATATATATAAATATCATAAAATTTAGCAAATTGTTGGCACCTCTAAATTCAGACCATCACTACAAATATAGTTAATCCATCTAAAACTTTAGATGATAATTAATGGAGAATGGAGAGGATTTAATGGAAAATCTAAATCACACATTGGTCAATGGTCACTCAATTAGTTTATGCAACATATATTGTATAGTATCAACTAATCATATAGATTTTTGACATGCCTGTCTCAGTAATCATCATTTCACTTGTGCCATAATTAAGAAAAATATCACAGGAACCAGAAGTTGAATTAACATTAGTAACTTTTGGAGAAATTGTCTCGGTTTTAAAAACAATATTAACAATGCAAGCTCTTCAAATTCCTATTTTGAGTTAATTTTATATTCTTGTTGAAATATAATGTCACACTTCGGTTAAAGATGGAAAATTAAGTTTAGAACAAGTGTACTAATTGCAATATGAATGCTTATTGGTACTCACATGGCAGAGATTCTTACTCTCATACCCGAGGTTAATTCCAATGCCAACACGCTATTACTTAACACGTGTGTTCATCCATATCAAGACCCGAGTTTGGAAGTCTAGACCGATCACATGGACAAGAAGACATCACAAACAGTTTTTAGTAGTTTACTTAGTTAGATAGCCCATCATATATGTTTAAATTAACGGTATTAGGATCTTTTTCGCATTCTGTTTTGTAATCTGTAATCCATAGATTATATACCAATTTTAGCATCTGATATGGACTAATCTTTTAAAGTGAATGATAATTTGGTATACCAAGTCTATCACAAGTAAAACTCATTTATACAACAAATTAAAACTTACTTAATAGGCATATGAGAGAATAAGTATGTCCTGTTGAATGGTAAAAATCAAAATAACAGGTAAAATTCATGCAGGAACAGGCATGCAAGTCCATATATATAATGCAAATTTATATATTTTCTTGAACTATATATATACAGTCAATATAGTACTGCAATGCAACCACTTGTGCATAGCATGCATGACCCAATGATTTCTTTTTATATGAATCCTGAATTTCCATGTATAAGCAGATCTTAAGGAATCTTATCAACTATACCATGCATTTTCAGTGTAAAAAATGTACCAGACTGCTATACATGCATGTTTTAGTATCAGAAAATTGAAGTATATACCTTATTTTGCTCAAGCAGAATCACTTTCTGTCAACATGCATCGACCCTCTATCGGATTCAAATGTCTTGGTGTAATGGCAGAATGCTGGCTTTAGGTTGACCTGTTTCCGTATACTATTTTCAAATGCACAAAAATGGACACATAAATGTATAATCAGACACAGCAAGGGTCACATTTCAGTGTATAAAGCAGATACATTAACAACACTTCTGAATCTGTCTAACAATAATGAGCTGTTTCAAATAGGATTCAGTTACCACCAACCCCCAAATTATTTTCTTAATGAATTTGTTACCAAAACATCACTCCTAGACCCCAAATCCAATTTACATTATCACCAAATGAAGATTTCATTCAATCCCTAGTCTACGCTGAATGACAATATGGTAATTTTTTTTAGCCCACAGTAACACAAAACAGACTGCGTTTCGAACAAGGAGGGCTGGACTCGACACGAGAGATTGTATTGATTGTGCCGTTAGCTGTGTTCTATATATAGCACTGGCTGTTGAGGGCAAGAGCACCCACAAAGCTTCTGTTTTCCATATTATTGTTTTCTTTCTTGGTGATCATGACCAGAAAGAAGGTTAAGCTTGCATTCATCAGCAATGACTCTGCTAGGAAGGCGACGTTCAAGAAGAGAAAGAAGGGCCTCCTGAAAAAGGTGCATGAACTCAGTACCCTTTGCGGGATTGAGGCATGTGCTATCATCTATGGCCACAATGAGTCTCATCCTGAAGTGTGGCCTTCCCCTCTTGGGGTTCGGCGCGTTGTGACAAAATTTGACAGGATGCCTGAAATGGAACAGAACAAGAAAATGCTGAATCAAGAGACATTCCTCGGCCAGAGCCTGACAAAACTGAAAGAGCAGCTGAGGAAGCAGCTTAGGGAGAACCGGGAGAACGAGGTCACCTATTTCATGTTCCACTCCCTGGTAGGGAAAGGGCTTGATGGGTTGAACCTGGTGGATCTGAATGACCTCGGATGGGTCATTAACCAATACAACAAAGAAGTCCAGCAGAAGCTCGACAAGCTCAACAATGTGCCTCTTAGGCATAACCCTGTGCCATTGACCGCGGTACCTGCAGATGCACCATCAGGAAGTGGAGAGATTGTTCCTGCACAAGAGGGACCTAGCTATGAAGTCAACATGGACCTGCAGAGGCCATCATGGTTCATGGGAATGACCAACCCACTGGAACAGATGGGATTTGCTGGAAATGAGACTATGCTTCCTTATGGAGACAATTGTTTCACCTCTCGTTGGTCCAACGACCCTTTCCCTTGATCATCTGCAGAAGAAATGGTGTTTGTAGCAGTGTGTGCACAGGGTTTTAGTGATTCATGTTTGAATAACAAAGCCAGAAAAATTATTTTAAGGCTTTGACTGTTTTTCTTTTCTTCTTTTCTCCTTTTTTTTAACATTGTCTATGAATCACATGTACACACTATCAATTATCACACCATTGTTTCATCTCTTTCAGATAGTTCAACATGTCTGTGTTATGCTACAAGAAGATTTGCTCCAAAGTTTTAAGCCTGTGTGCCTTCCAAGACCAAGATCAAACCCAAAATCATTTATGCTATTGCTTATCACTTCATGTCCATATTCAACATATCTACCCATACTTATCACTTAAATCATTCAACAACCAATCAAATTAAAGGGGCTACACCACTCCAACAAGTCAGATTCGGGCTGCTCCAATACCCACTTATGGTGAAAGGTTCATATATCCTTAAATCTCCAAACTTTTATAATCTTACTTATTGTAGAACCCTGAGTTCATAGGAAAAGATCTTAATCGCATACCGGAAGTGAATTTCATTGTGCATACGCTGGTCTTCACTTGACATATGTTCTCTTTTGCAATAATCCTCAGTTGTGAGAGTCCTTTGTGTGCTTTCGCAATTCCAGCGGCAACAGACCTGTTAATGTATATATTGAAGTGGGTGAAATAAGTCCCTCATCGGATAAATATAAAGTTGAACCCTACTAACAAGGTTGACCTTTTAATAGTAGAAGCCAAACCATTATGTGTAGCCCATTATCAAACTTAAGATGGTAGCAAAGCGGTTTTGATCCAAGTCTGGGTCCGTTTATGTTGTATCCCCATGTGGTCTCTGATCCACTTACAGATGGACATGCTCGTAGGAACCCACGTGTGGAAGAAAATACATACACGCGAGGGAGATTGCCGATTTAAAAGGCCCCTCATTGTGCACGTGTCAAGTTCAACGATAAACGAAAAATGTGAGGGAGAGTTTTGAAGTGAGTGGAATAAGTCTTAAATTAGATAGATATAAAGTGAAAAGGCTACATATAATGGTGCAAGTGAAACTCTAGTAACAAGGTTGACCATTATGTGTAGCCTATTATCAAATTTAACAATATCCCACATTGAAAGAATGTGAAGTCCCTTGCCACATGATATACGAGTTGGAGAGTCAAATTTAACATGGCATCAGAGTTGTTTGGTTTATCAGAGTTGGTTTGGTTTAGGCCTAGTGACCCATCTTTGTTGTTTCCTTTCTTGGTCCACGTGAAGGGTCTATTGTGCCCCACATTGAAAGTGTAAAGAACCAACTCAACTAAAAATTTAAACTGAACTCGCTGATAGTTGAAGATCCATTTTTAGTTTTATACTCTAACTTACACTTTGTACTAAACACATGGAGTGAGAGAATACACATTTAGCCCATCGGGCACTTGAGGTGTGAATGTAGGCCTTATGGATGAACCACGTTATTTACTTGAGTTCACTCCATTTATCTCTCTTCCTATATCATATATCCTTTAAATATTCAACATCCATTTATCTCTTTGTACCATAAAATGGGTCATTCCCTTTGTAAATATACACACAATATTCTCTCAACCCTGACACATTCATAAAAGAAGTTTGTTTAGAACATACCTTTGAGATAAAGTGGGCTGCAGATGCAGGGAAACGTAACTTCAGATTATCATAAGCTACTAGTTAAGAGCAGTGTCTTTAATGTCATGACTAATGAAGGACAATAATTGCAGCGTATCAAGAATTTGGCTGGCGCGGGAGATATAGTTCCACTTATGAATGCAAGCACACTCTGACTTCACTCTATGATACTGTTAACCTTCCAAATTGAACAATCCGCTTTGGAAAATCTGTGAAGAAACAATAATTTTGTAACATAATATCAGAACTGCAACAATTATCTTTTAAGTCTTCATTTAGAAAGTTCTAATTTACATAAAGAAACAAAAAAAAAAATGTTAGAATGTTAACAAGTATCACGATGTTCCGAATCTATACGTAAAACAGTTACATTCCATGAAATTGTATGGCTATCTGCTACTGCTAGTAACCAAAAGAAACACTCAAATGATAGTTTTATATTCTAACACAAGCAATGCATGCGTTCAGTCTTTGTTCATCCAACAAATCATTTTCATGTACGTATTGCTCAAAAACTAGCTCAACAGATTTAGCTTCAACATTTTTGGATAAAGGTTATATTCTCTTTCCGGTGTCATGGAATGGAAGTCATGAAACTTCATGCTACAAACATGCTAAAACCAGAAAATGCAACATCACCAAGTAACGAACAAACAATTTGAACAAGGCGCAATTTATATTATTTTTCTAAAAAGAACAAACGTTTGTTTAATATATGCTATGCATTTAATCCATTAGCTTAAGGAACCTGTGAAATAATTAAAAGTAAAATGTTAAACTTTTTCTTTTCTCGGTACATCAACTAATAATTTTAATCATCTATCATGAATACACATTCGGAAATGAGAAAATAACACCGATTCGTTTAGTCATAAAGAACTCAAAAGCGGCATTACATTTTGGTCTTTATGGGATGTTTTGTCAGCTACGGTATCTGACTTGGATTCCTTGAATGATTTGGAATTTCTTAATTAAATATTTTGTTTCTTTTTTGGTTGAGAGACATGCCAAAATTGAGATGATTTCATGCATGAATCAGCTGTTCAGGAGTTGCATTAAGACACTAATAAGATACATGTATAATACTCATGATTCAGCATCAGAGTTTGTACCATGGGATAATTCAAATATCAAATAGAGCATTCTAATTCTACCAATGACAGTAAGATTACAGCTATTGCCTGTGATTTTTATTCTAATTCTCATCCAAAACTCAGCTCTGCACATTTAGAAAAAAATCCTTGAGCATTAATTATTTGCACAGCCTCAAGTCTATAAGTACCATGGGTTGTTCAGGGCAAGAGAGCACACAAAGCTTTTGATTTTCTTATTGTTTCCATTATTCACATATTTTCTGACCTAACGCTATATCTCAGGATGGAGAAGATTGAAGCAGGGTTGGACCTAGAGAACTCCCTCAAGAAAAGGTTATCAAAACTGACTGAGGAGCTGAAACAAGTAAACCTGAAGAGAGAGAAGGAGGAGGAGGAGGAGATTGCCCAAGTCATGTTCCAGTACATGCCTAAGATCTTATCCAAAAGCTTCACTGGTGATGAGCTAGATTCATTGAGCTCGTCGGATATGATTGAGCTTGAGAATGTGATTGTCAAGACCAAGGAGATGATTAAAAAGAGGTTAGAGACTCTTGCAATGACACATACCTCAGTGACTGCAGCAACAGCAGATGTTGGAGAGGCGACAAAAGAAGAGAATGTGCAGCCACATACCGTTAAGGCCTATGAGGTGAAGAGTGACAACTTGGAGAATCCACCGGAGCACATAGAGCTTGAACCAGAGGTAGTGTCGATGCTGGCATCTACAGATGACAACATGATGAACTCTATGTGGGCCTGATGCCTTTTCTCCTCCACCTTGAAAAAAATTGATAGTTCATTTTCAGTACTAGGTAAAACAAAGATGTTATATCCAGTGGACTTGTGTGGTTTATGTTTTGATATTGGATCATGATAAATGTTAGGTTGTTTATTGTCCTTTATGTTGGAGATCTTTGATCAATTTAATAAAGAAATTTGGTTTTCATCTTCAAAATGTATGTTCCGTGATCTTGAATACAACATTTGAGACAACCAACAAGCAGAGAATAATTTATGTTAGCATTGAATATTTTATATGTCCACCCAGCCCTACGTGCATTGTTCCATCAAGTCGTACCACTAGAATGATCATTTTTCTTAATAATAGTATAGGAATGGTTGGTTACTCAAATCACAGTTTGCATGAAAGAACATGTTTGTGAGTTCAAATCATATTGACTGAACAGAAAAAGGAATAGGTGCTCCAGATAGGATGTTCTAGAATACCCTATAAAAATCAAATCAGATAATCAATTATGTATTGCATAGCATGTGAAACATAAGTTGTTTTATGAAAATAAGAGATAACCATTGCATCCTGCATTTTGAAGAAGCAAAATATCAAGTAATCCTGGGTCGTATTCTGATGGATCTCAAATATCATAATGATTAAAATGAGATTGACAGAAACATAATGATTATGAATTCTGCAGAAAAAAGAAAAAAAAAAAGATTATCAAAGAAATGTCAAATGACAATATGTTGATACATGAGCAGTTTGCTATCTAAATGTTTAATTAAATGAAATAAAGATGAGCGTCCATAAGATCTTTATCAAGCAATTGCCAATCAGATATCTTAAACGTCACAACAAAGAAAAAAAAAAGGGTAAATAATTAGTGAACTTGAAACAATTATTAAACGAACATCTAGTTGTAACAATAATGAATTACTATTAGCTGGATTTTTCAAAGATATTACCATTAAAGCATCAACCAGCTACGGAAACTGTCACACTACAGGCAAAGGAAAAAGCCAAATCGTCTAAGATCATTTATTATTACTACAAACAACAACTGCTACAAGGACACAATGAAAGCTCATACAATACTTTACAGAAGCACGACATACATCTAAATAAGTACTCATGTTTCAATGAAGATGTTTAAATATCCATCTTACTTCGAGTTAAAATTAAGATATTCAACCAAAACATGTATTAGACAACAACCAGAATTCTGAGTTCTAGCATTTTATACATAATTGCGATGTTCAGTTGAAAGGGTTAAAGATTTTAGATAGAGTAGCTTATCACATGAGATAAACAGACAATACAAGTATTCTACTCTGCTATCTGCATAAGTGAAGTGAGGCCTAGCAAGCTTCTAATACCATAACGAAACAACATCTACTGAATTAAACATGTCCTCTTCTTGTAGGAGATCCATTATAAAATGCTTCTCTTTAGCAAATTCCAGACCAAGGACTTGGGGTCACTTTGATATTTTCTTGACATAGAAGTTGCTCAGTCTAAATATTACACTCTTAATTCTTAGAGAAAATATGCTCTAGATATGTTGGAGGAAACAAAGATGTTGAATTGTAAGCCGATAGATTCTCCTATGGACCCTAACTCTAAACTCCTACATGGACAAGGGGAGACTCTCACAGATCGTGGAAGATATCGGAGATTGGTTGGGATATTAAACTATCTCAGCATAACAGGTCCTGACACATCATTCACGTCGGTGTTGTTAGTTGTCGAAGGTGGGTAACTGTCCCACATTGAAAAAATATAAAGTAAAGTGGCTAAATATAATGGTGCTAGTGAAACTACTAGTAAGGTTGACCTTTTAATAATGAAAACCCAAGTCATTGTATGTAGCCAGTGGCGGAGCTAAGGGTGGGCCCTAGTAGGCATAGCCCCACCCCAGCTTTCCAGATCGGGCCCATATTGATCCCAGCCCAAGCTCATGTTTTAATATTTATCTTAGTTCATCTATGTTAGGCCCATCCCAACCAAACCGAATCATTTCAGTTACATACTTACATCACTTAACTCATTAACCAAAATATCAAATCAAGCCCAGCCCAAGCAATGTTGATTAATATTTATTTATGCTAATTTCTTCTATAATCCTCATTTATTAATTATTTTTATATAACTAGAGGTAAATCATAAATACAGTCATATTTAGTATAATATATATATATATAATTAATTGGATTAGACTCTCACTTCTTCATATTTATATGTATCATATTCATTAATAATGAATGAATCACAAAAATAATAACTCATTTTGCTAAAAAAATATTATTTGACTAATTTTCTTTTAGCACTCTTTATTAGACATATTGTGCCTACTCTTATGCTAAATGTTGGCTCCGCCACTGTATGTAACCCATTATTGAAATTTAAAATGTGCTTCTTTACTCATTTCTTTGGACCTTCTATATATAACTCTTCATATATCCTTCAAGCCCACTTAAGCTCTCCTTAACGAGTTTGCACGTGAGGGGGCGTGTCGGAATATAGCATTAAAAGAATAAATGAGGGCTTCAACTATCAGCTTGATCCTATAGTTGAGTTGGTTCTCTAATATGGTATCATAACTGAATTTGATCCAAATTTGGCCAAAAGGTGGGCCGTTTATGTTGCCTCCCTCTGAGGTCTCCGGCCCACATGCAAATGGACATTCTTGCAGTGGCCCACGTGTGAAAGAAAAATACCTACACGTGAGTGGGAGTGCCGATTTATAAAGCCTCCGATTATGCACGTGTCGAGCTCACCTATAAAAGAAAAATGTGAGACTCGCACGTGAGGGGGAGTGTTGAAATGGGTGAAATAAGTCCCACATCGGATAAAATAAAATGGAAAGACTACATGTAATGGTGCAAGTGAAACCCTACTAATAAAATTGACCTTTTAGTATTGGAAGCTCAAACCATTGTATGTAGCCCATTATGAAATCTAACACTATGGACAAGGTTCTACTGGTGAAAACGTGCAGAGAACAGACTTATTTCTCTTCTAAATCATCAAACTAGAAAAGATAATGAGGTGGGAATGGCTCCTACATGAGCGTTTTTAGTTGATCAGGCTAGGACTAATGGTGTGATTATTGTGGTGGCTTAATCGTTACTTTTATTGTTGGCTTGTCACCTCATTTATCTAGAAGTCTATGAGTATATGCACGTTTGAAAATTGAACTCGTCAATATAAATTGACTAAAGAGACGTACTATGAGGGTTGCAAATGTCATGACTATCCATAAAGGATTACCACCTTCCTGCAAGGCAGTAATACAGGACACTAATCATTCTTGTCCCTCAAGCTCGAGTACTTTTTCGCAAGAGTATATTGATGCTCAGTTTGAGTGCCAAGATGCTAAGCCATAATGTGCATTTTGCACGTTTGGAGAGTTTTCATCTGCAAACTCTCAATAGAGTAAACCAAATCCGATAAAATCATATAGATCGATTTCAGGGATGACACTATGTTGAGGTTTTCTACTATGAACATTAGCATCAATTGAGTTTCACTATACTGCTCCTGGTAGCTTATTCGACCTAGAGAGGAGGTTTCGGAATGACCAGCAGGAGCTGACTCAGAGGCATGCCATGTGGAGAGCAACCTAGCTAAGTGCGTCGCTACCAACTATTATCAGAGCAATTAGCTTAAGGTGTTTGCTCCTCCAGAGATCTTAGGTTCGAGTCTCGGTTGGTACGCTTGCTTATAAAAAAA
Source organism: Pelargonium citronellum (assembly GCA_036897665.1). Lineage (NCBI taxonomy): Eukaryota > Viridiplantae > Streptophyta > Magnoliopsida > Geraniales > Geraniaceae > Pelargonium > Pelargonium citronellum. The sequence continues at coordinate 680 of JAYMSZ010001166.1, read as the reverse complement.
GTGTATCGCTGACTTGGGTTTGCGAGCTTCTCTACTAAGCTACCAGTACCCTTCTTAAAATCTTCTTGCTTAACCCCCGATTTATATTGCTCTTGACAGAGAAGACATTGTCATGTTTAGTGTGGAAGTAATTGATCCTAATATCTAGTGCATTTATTCATTGTTTTTAACTCTCAGCTTTCTATATATTTGTTGTTCAGCAATGTTCCGTTGGTTTTAGTTTCTAACTTTGCTATGTTTACACTTACTTTTTAATCTTTCTTATCTTTCCAAATTTTTGAAATAAAAAATTACAATCGATGGTAAGTTTGGTTATTTTGAAGTACTTGGTTCTTGGTTGATCTGAGTGATCTCTACACATACGTTATTGTGCTTGGATATTTAAACTTGAAATTGACTTATTGTTTTTCTTACACCATTATACCATGCATGCTTTTACGCATACACACGTTTTATCACTTCATGATTCTGGAACTTTGATCGGTTGATTATGCATTTATATCAAGTTGCTCCTTTTTTAGCACGTACCCTAATTTTTTACTATTTAAATGAAATCTTGTCTTGGGCACCCTAAGAGGTGGCACAATGGTCAAGACACACATCTCCACGTAAGAGGTCGTAGATTCAAATCTCATTGCGTCAGTGGGGTGGGGTTTTGGGTTAAAAGGGGAGAGCTACCC
>JAYMSZ010001165.1:0-15335 GCA_036897665.1 Pelargonium citronellum | reverse complement strand
AAAGCATTACAAATATTATTATTTAATCAAATTGCATATATATATATATATATATATATATATTTTGAAAGAATCAATTAAATTGCATATTTACCTCTACTTATCATATAACATTAAATTTGAAAAAGTTCTCAAGAACTTTTATGTTGACTAAGAAGCTGGAACCAGAGATTTTAAGAGAATCTAAATTTTTCGTCCGAACAAGCCTTAATTTGGGAATCCCAATTTAATTTCAAACACAATTAACCAATTCCAATCTAAATTACCTAAATTCCCAATTACAATACCAAATACCTGGCTAATTTCAATGCCAAATACCCAATTTGAATCCTAAATACCCAATTTGAATCCCAATCCAGTTTCATAATTTGAATACCAATTTATCAATATCAATTTAAGTTCAAATTATACCTAATTTCCATCCAAATTGTACCCAATTCAATGTCAATTTCTATCAAAATTATACCCATTTTCTAGACAGCAATCACAACATCACAAATCACAACAATATGCATAAATATAGATACATAAGTTTTGAACTAAATTAGGCTAAAATAGCATTATAATTTAGATCTAATTCCATCCTTATAAACAACGTAGCAAAATTCAATACAAACCAACTTTAGGTAATTGAAAACAACTTAAAATTATTAACTCATCTTTGATGGAATGACGAGGCAAAACAGCAACAGAGCAATGAGGATCGACACAAAGACATAGCGGCCACAATCGTTATAGGTGTCTGCTGTGGTGCGAACGATATAGAGTAGCAAAGGAGAGGGGGAAGAGGGACACGTTATATATCTGCTTAACTTGTAATAAAAGTGACAATTTTTTCATTGTAGTGTAACTTTTTGAAACAAACTACTGTTGCTTTGCGGCGCCTATAACATTTTATGCGCCATACGTCATATCTTCTAGTTTAAAAATATGTCGCATAATCTACTGCAAAAATTTGCGGCGATAGTGTCAACGACGTTAGTTCCACTACAGATTTCGACGATTACGCTTCCCTAGCAGATTCTATTTCAAATCAATAGAATTCCTGTAATGTTGACTTCATTAAAAGGAAAAGAAAAAAAACTTGTCACTAGTGATGAGTTATGATCGTGAGTTGTAATAATGTGTAACTAACTCAATATGAATTAAATAAGCAAACAACCTGTTTTCAACCTATTAATTTATATAGTCATAATTTACTAAAATGATTGATCATAAAAAATGGAACAAATTTGAGACTTGTGCTATAGGAAGTAATTAAGCCTGGAGGTGACTTCTAGGAAAAGAAACTCAAACACTCAACTCTGATTAATTTCATTATCTTTTGCTGTCATGACAATAAGACAGATAGAATTATTTCAGGTTTTAACTAATTCTTTTAGAATTGTGCTTTGTGTCAATTAAATTCAATCAACAGACAAATATTTTTCTTTAATATATTTGATGGGAAATTTTCTTGAAGAAAGTATATCAAACACATGGAAAATAAAGGTCATTTAAAGCTATGCCAAAACCAGAAGTTCAACTATCAATAATTGCGTTTCTTTTGTGAATGGATTAGTTTTGAAAATCTCATGAGAGTTGTGTGCATGAACAAAAGTTACAAAACATATTATGGAGATGAAAATAAACACAAAACATGTGAACACTAATTGATATTTTTTGGGAAAATTAAGTGTAGCATAATTTTAACAAGTAGCAATAAACATGATGTTCATGAAGATATTTTTTTTATTAAAATAATGCATATATTAATCTTGGGTAATTTTGGTTGCAAAATGTTGGTTTCTTGCAGAAAACAAACTGAAACATTAGTTTATGGAATATATTTACTACAGCTCTCACTTTCTCTCTCCATCATGCATTTGTTTTATTCAGCCTCGGAAACACTTATTTATGCTTACTCACCACACACTATCTCTCACACCAAAATCCTTTTGTTTTTGCCCAAATATCTCTGAATCTCTCTTCATTTTCCTCAGAATTCACAACTTGTTCTCTTCTGGGCACATCTGAATCTTCCATTGCCTCTGTGTTTCTGTGCTCTCAGGTTATGTAACTGCTCAGCCACATATTTTTCTCAGTTCTTGTTCAAGCGTTTTTGTGTTGGATTTTTTTATTTAAAAACAGGTCTTTTTTCTTCTGCATAATGTAATCTTGTCTTTTGATCAATGCCCATTTGCTCTAAAGTGTTCTAAATCATTTCTATTGTCATTTCAATCATGGGTTCTCGCTAATATTCCTGTATGCAACTCTGTGTCCCTTTTGAATTAGCTTCTGAGATCTTTTGTTGCTGCATTCTGGTGATGCCCATTTGCTTCAAATTGTTGTAAACAGCCCAAAGTTCAGTTTTTGGTGATGGGTTTTCGTTAATTGAATCGTTTTTGTTCTTTTAAGGTTTTCAAGTCTCCACCATTGACTACAATTTTTTAGTAGTTTTGGAATGTAAAGTCATACCATGTAATTTATCTCTAGTATTCAACTACAATCTGCTTTTGTTGGTGAACTAGTGGTGGGATTTGGTTGATGAGTAGAAGGAATTGTTGTAATTAGGAGGAAAAAAAAGGGAGATGATGGATCTGATGCTAGTTAAAGTCAACCGCTAGTTGTGATCTGAGCACATGGAGATTGTCAGTTCATTTCGTTAGTTTAGACCTTGTTAATTCACAATGAATTCTATACGCTAGCATCATTGAGTTTTAACTAATTCTTTTGTTCTTCATATAACTATATGCCCAATCATTCTTTATATTCATTCAAATGTAAAAATTCTGTAATTACATACATTTTGTTTATGGGCCTCATCAAGGTTCCATTATACACGAAGAATTATGAATCCTATTCGTTTTCTCTCTTCCAAACCACTATGAATTAAAAAGTCCTGTCTCTCTTCCCGCCTTTTGTCATATATGCAAGTTTAATTTGTCAATTGGCCTCTCGAGTTCTTCAAACCTGAGTTAGCATCTTATTTATCCTGTCATCCCAGTTAGTTGTTCTCCAAACAAAAAGATCTGTTTAAAATTTATCCAATCTTTTCTGATTCACAAAATTTTCGGGTTCATCATGGAAGAGACATTTGTTCCCTTCCGAGGTATTAAGAATGACCTCAAAGGAAGACTTTCCTGTTACAAGCAAGACTGGACTGGTGGTTTCAAAGCTGGTATCAGGTTTGCGATTCTCCCACATTTCATCTCTATTGACATGTTGGATAATATTTTGTTACTTTAAATTTTAGTTTTCTGATTTATATCCTAATTAACCATCTCCATTTAGAATTCTGTTTTTTAATCTTTTCACTGTTAGACCTCTTTCGAAATTTATGCCATATTGAAGCTGTCATTGTTGTTTCCTGTCACTCAGGATCCTAGCTCCCACTACATACATATTCTTTGCTTCTGCAATTCCAGTTATATCCTTTGGAGAACAGTTGGAAAGAGAAACAAGTAGGCATTTTTTAGCCATTGCTTTCTCATTGTTGGTACATTTGACGTATTTGCTTATACGTTTTTTATTTATAAATTTTGTATGATACAGATGGAACTCTGACTGCAGTGCAAACTCTTGCATCAACTGCACTTTGTGGAATCATCCATTCCATTGTTGGAGGGCAGCCCCTGCTCATACTAGGGGTGGCCGAGCCAACAGTTCTGATGTATACATTTATGTTCAGCTTTATAAAAGACCGGAAGGATATAGGGCAGGAATTATTCTTAGCCTGGACAGGATGGTATCTCTTGAACATTCTCTTACTTCAATAATATACAATCATTTTTTTATATGATATTGATCAATTTCTTTCTCTTACTTCTATAATACACATCAATTTTTTCCGATGATATTGAACAATTTCTTTAACTTTTTTGTTCCTAGGGTTTGTATGTGGACAGCTCTTTTGCTCTTCTTATTAGCTGTTCTTGGTGCATGCTCACTAATCAATAGATTTACGCGCGTGGCTGGTGAATTATTTGGTCTGCTAATTGCAATGCTATTTATGCAACAAGCAATACGGGTGAGTACACTTGATGATCTTACCTTATTAAATTATTGATTCATTTCAAATGAGGATGAATATGATATTTCTGAAGTAAATGCAAGGGAAATTTTATGCCCTCATTACTTCAAAAGTAAATACTTCGTGTAATATTCTCAATACTTATTTGTTCCGTAACCTCATAAAGAACATGCTGATATGTCTGATAACAACATTCATATTATTATCTCCAATTTAAGAGTTTTATATTGTAGGGAGTTGTGGAGGAATTTGGCACGCCACGGAGTGAAAATCCTAATCAGCCTGCATTTTTACCTTCTTGGCGATTTGCCAATGGAATGTTTGCATTAATTCTATCCTTTGGTCTTCTTCTTACCGCACTAAGGAGCCGTAAAGCTAGATCCTGGCGCTATGGGACAGGTATAAAGTTTCTAACTAACTCCTGAATAGGGAAAATTAGGAATTTACATGTCATATTATACATCAAAATGGTTGTTTTATGGTGAACTGGATAGCAACATATATCTTCCAGTCTTGCTTCTGTGCTTTTGGTATATGCTTGCCTCGTTGATTTATTGAATGGGGCAATCACTTTATGTAATCATTCAGTTGCTAGTAATCTGGAAAAAGGGTTTTGCTGTGTCTTTAACATGTATCTCATTACTTTTGTTATGATTCTTAAACCACAGGTTGGCTTAGAGGTTTTATTGCGGATTATGGAGTCCCACTTATGGTGGTTGTATGGACTACTGTATCATACATACCCGTAAACGATGTGCCGAAAGGGATCCCAAGGCGGCTTTTGAGTCCAAGTCCATGGTCACCGGGTGCATACTCAAATTGGACAGTTATCAAGGTATCTTCTCTCTCCTGTTCAAGTATTTTCAGTATGAAATGTTACACTTCCAATGTAGTGCAGAACCGATCCGTCTTATCGTGAGCTTTATTGTCTCAAAACCAATCCTGAAAGTCATGCTTTTATATTTTCACAGGAGATGTTGGATGTGCCCCCATTATACATTGTTGGAGCATTTATCCCCGCAACAATGATTGCTGTGCTATACTACTTTGATCACAGTGTTGCATCTCAGCTTTCTCAACAGGATGAGTTTAATCTGAAAAAACCATCCTCATATCATTACGATCTTCTTCTTTTGGGTTTCTTGGTAGTCCTTTTACCTTGGCTCTCAATTTTGTAGTTTGTTCTAATATTGAAGAGTTAATCTCACACTTCGGTATAATGTGATCATATATTGCAGTTCTGCATTGCTAAGCTTATTTTTTCCCCTCTGTTCAGGTCATGTTATGCGGTCTTCTTGGCATTCCTCCTTCAAATGGTGTTATCCCCCAGTCTCCTATGCATACCAAAAGCTTAGCTACCCTGAAACACCAGGTACGATCTATTTGTATTTGGTAGGTTGTCTGAATATCATTTTATTAATTAGCAAAGTCTTATTATATTTGAGGGTGAACCTTGGGGGAAAGGGTAAGTTTAATGCCTTGCGACCACGGGTTCTAATTAGGAAAACTGCCTCTACGGAAATGCAGTGGTAAGTTTGCGTACATAAGTGACCCTTCCCTAGACATAAAAAAGGTGGGTATCTCATGCACTGAATTGCCCTTTATTATGTATTAAAGTTGCATATATCTTCAAAATGTAGGATTTTGCCTGTTGTATATAAAAAAGAAGTTGGAATCCTAAATGGACAAAGAATTTTATCCTTTGTGTATTGCACTCCTGGAGACTAGAATTGTAGCAGTTTATCGACTCAAGACGCATCATCTTAATGAACTTATAAGCACCCATGAAACCATTCTCCTCATACCCTTTTGATTAGGGAAGTATCGTTTACATCTTTGGCCTTAAGCCTAACTGCTCTTCATTATACTATAAAAGGACATGCTTAACTCGTCTTTGGGCATTCCTTTCTTGTCAGAGTATATATATTTTGGTTCAGTATCTAAAAGCTACAATTTTGTTGGCTTTGGAACAGCTTCTACGAAATAAGCTCGTAACAACAGTGCGGGAAAGCATGCAGAAAAATGCAAACCTTGGTCAGTTATACAACAGCATGCAAGAAGCATACATTGGTATGCAGACTCCACTAGTCTATCAAAATCCACCTGGCCTGGTATAACTCTCTAAGTATCTTTTAATTGATACACAGTACTCTTTCTCTTGTTCCTTCTGTGTCTGTGGGCATGCGCATACCAGTGAGCATGTGCATGCGCGTTGATGTGTTTCTATTTCTTTTTATCTAAAACTTTGTTCTAAATAGGGATTGAAAGAGCTGAAGGAATCTACCATCCAGCTGGCCTCAAGTAGTGGCTACATAGATGCTCCTGTGGATGAGACTGTTTTTGATGTGGATAAGGATATTGATGATCTTTTACCTGTTGAGGTCAAAGAACAACGGCTCAGCAATCTGCTTCAGGCATTGATGGTTGCTGGCTGTGTTGCTGCTATGCCAATTTTAAAGAAGATCCCAACTTCCGTTCTTTGGGGATACTTTGCTTTTATGGCTATTGAAAGCTTGCCTGGAAATCAGTTTTGGGAGAGGATATTATTGCTATTCACTGCTCCAAGTCGAAGATACAAGTAAGTTTATGCTTGTATTCATTCGCTATTCAATCTTTTTAGTGCAGTAGGTCCTAGGACTTAACTCTTCCTTTTTAATTATATTGGACACTCACTCTTCAGCTCTTTATTTTTATTGTACAAGTGTTTGTGAAAATGGTTCCAAGTTCTGCATTATACCATTAATTCATCTCATTTTTCAATTGATGGCTCAACCTCAATTTATAAATATGGTAATCTTAAGGCCATCGTGAAGTGAATATGCATTTTTTATTATTGACTTGATACATGTAAGAAGTTTCTTAATCTCAAAACTAATCAGATAAATTTCCCCCTTATTTTGAAACATAATCACTGTCATAATAATTATTGTTATTTGGGTTCTTGAAAGGACAAGTATTTAACCCTCGTTAATTTTGTCAGGGTATTGGAGGAGTATCATGCAACCTTCGTTGAGACTGTGCCCTTCAAAACAATTGCTTACTTCACCCTGTTTCAGACAGCCTATTTGCTCCTGTGCTTTGGCCTGACATGGATCCCAATAGCTGGGGTACTTTTCCCATTGTTGATTATGCTTCTTGTTCCAGTTCGACAGTATTTCCTCCCAAAGTTCTTCAAAGGCGCCCATCTTCAGGACTTGGATGCTGCAGAATATGAAGAGGCTCCTGCCATTGCTTACAATGCATCATTTGAAGTAAGTTTTCTACTTCCATTGATGAGCTGGGCTGTTGAAGAGGATGTCAGTTTGACAAGTTCCTGTTAGAGTAGAAAATATAAATATAAAAAATTTACTCATCTGTGGTGTTTGTGTACGTTGCAGGATCAAAATCCTCAAACAAGAACTACTTACTTTGACAGTGCTGAAATCCTCGATGAAATTATCACAAGAAGCCGCGGTGAGATCCGCCACACTCAGAGTCCAAAAGTTACTAGTACAACTCCAACTTCACTTGAGGGCATGAAACCCTTTAGCCCACGAGTGTCACATAGGGCATACAGCCCCCGTGTTAATGAATCGGGGGTGTCAAGGAGCCCTAGATCGACTGGAAATGGAAAAGGGATTGAGGTAAAGCAAACTCCAAGTCCTGGGCCATCTAACCTTGGAAAGAGCAGTCATGGTTCACCTTCATCCTAAAACCCTGTCTTTGTTATTCTGGTAAGTTCAGTTGTCAATTGTGCCCGACTCGAGAGGTCTTGTCTAGATTTGTGTAACCATGTGTTGTCTTGTAAGTGTCTCTTTTGTTTATTCTTGCTTCTAACCTTTCATAACAGCATAAGTTGTGTAGTGGTGCATTTTCTTGTACTGTGAATGAGATGAGCAGAGAACATGATTATGGTGATGGAAAAGATGGTTTTATATTCCTTCTTTTTGTTGGTAGTGCTTCTGAATCCCATCTTAAATCATCAGAATTTAGTTTGTTTATGTTTATGAAGTTTTTGATATTCGGGAATGTGGATATGCTTCCTTTTCACATCATTTGAGTTGTTTTCAATCATGAACCAAATACAATTAGCATACTAGTCAGGGCTACGTTTCAAATTCTTCTGCTTGTGCTGTCTTCTCGTCATGTGAATAGTTGGCAACAAGAAAATAGGTGAAAGCTACTTATCTTGAGTGTCCTCTTTAATCAGCAGTCACTAGCTGATATGGAAACACTGTCCCAAAACATTGTCCTTTCTTAAAAGTGTCACTGATTGTGATCACTGATCAGACATAAAGAATATGATCCCATCATTGTTAATTTACATGGTTTTGATATTATGAAAGCACTTCTCAACTAATGTTTGATTTGTGGATTATTTAAGTTTTGGATTCAGCAATTTTTGGTTCTTGGTAGAGTCTTGAGTTTCAAAATTTTAAGCATATGCTGTATTTGTAGTCAGTTTTTACAGTATTGCTATACTATTCTGTGTTTCAATCCACAAATCTGAATGTCACTGCCATCTCAGTACCCAGTAATCATAGCATTTGATCAATTTGCAGTTTGTAATGGTTGCAGCAGCACATATAAACATAATAGTACATACAAGTCTGGTCTGGTCTGGTCTTAGCCTTGCCTCAGCAAATATTTTGATATATGAGAAGCTTTGTTGTGAACTATGATCATAATGCATAGACATCTGTACAACACCGAGATTCGAAACTAAAACCTCAAGGTCTAGCGGTTGCTTCCTTCTAGTTCTGGTGTTGTGACTCTGAGCATGAGTCATGAGGATTGAGGCCTTTTTTCTCTAAAACTGGTCACAAAATGAGTCACATTTTCTTTTTGATGACTTAGTTATGGATACATACATAAAAGTTAACTGAAACCTCTGAGATTGTTACAACAAAATCATATGGGAGCAACTGAAGAAAATAAATAAGTGCTAGTGAAATTATTCTCTAAAAAAAAAAAAGATTAAACTCATTTTTTTTGGACCTTAATGAATAAAAATAATAAAGACGATTTGGGTCGTGGACCCGTGACTAGACGCAAATACAATGCCATGAATATTGTTCATTCGTGTTTGGCTATTTGTGTTGTCTAAGTTAACTCGCTTATTTAACTATGTGATGCTCGTGTCAAACCTACAAAATGTGTAACCCAAATAAAAACTTACATATTTAACTGTGCCGCATCAGTTTAAGCCCATTTATTTCGACCCATTTAAATTGAGGCTTGAAGGCCCAAATGAGAAATGGGCCAAGTTAGATAGGGCTTGTTCAATCCAAGCCCGCTCAAATTGATCCCGCCAAATATGGCTCGTACGTTACTCTTTCTTTATTGGTGCTTCTCGGACACACAAAACGTCCCGTTTTGCTTTTGCCCACGTGCGTGAAAGGTACGCGCTTCCTCCACTCCATCGTGAGTAGTTAAAGGCTGTGGTTGGTGAGTTCTGAATCTGCTGTACGGAGAGAGCAGAGAGACGACGAAGAAGAAGAAGAAAATGAGGCCCCGAATAGTGCTCTTCGGAGATTCCATTACGGAGCAATCCTTCCGAAAGGGTGGATGGGGCGCTGCTCTCGCCAATACCTACTCTCGCAAGGTTTTGCCCATTTTGATTCCTCAGATTTTGTGTTTTTTTTTTTTTTTGGAATTGAATCTGTAGTTAGTTGATTGATTTCTGTGGTTGGATTGTTTAGGCTGATGTTCTGGTTCGTGGATATGGTGGCTACAATACCAGATGGGCCCTGTTCTTGCTGCATCAGATTTTTCCTATGGTATGCTTTGACTCTACACTCTTGATTCATTCGCCAATGTTGTTCAATCAATGCGGTCATCTTCTGTTTGCTTGTCGATTCTGTGATTCGAGATCGGTTTTTTACTTCATACTTCATTGTCATTAATTTTGGTTTTGTTTTTAGTTGTTGCAATAGGTAGAGAAATGGTGTGATATGGGTTCCCAGTTCTGAATTTTGCATATTCCATCTTGATCGAAATTGGGTTTCTCTGAAAATTTGATGGTTTCTAAGCATCATATCTAAATCACTTTTTTTTTTTCATTTTTTATGAGCTTGATTAGTATTACTTAAGTTGAAATGAGGTTTGTTTATTGATTGCTCTCTGAATGTGTACCCATTACCATCCATTTGGAAGAAAATTTACCCTAATACATTGACCTGTTTTTATTTTTATTTTTATTTTTATTTTTATTTAGAATCCTTTTCAGTCAATAAACTTCTGAATTATTAAGTTATTAATCCATTATAGACTTGATTTGATATTTGAAATTCTTGTGTCAAATCCCGGACATTCTGATTTGGGTTAATGACAAGAAATTTGTTTCAAAAGATTCAGCAAATGAGCAATTGGGAACTTGTTTTCCATGTTTGGGTAGGTATGCAGCATAATACTAAAGACTGATTTGTTTTCGGACGAGTGTGCGCATATTCACATGCTACCACTGAAGTTGCCCTGCTTTTGGAAGTTCCATAGCACTTATCATTCTTGTATAAAATATATGCTTCTCTAAGATTTACATATGCCTAACATAATTACTTATACTGTAAATAAGTTTATGTTATGTACAAGATCATTGCTTTAAATTAATTCATCCAGATAACCATGCAAGATACATTGATTTTATATTATGGCTAACTACTCAGAAAAACTGAGAAAAGTTCTCTCTGCAAATGCATCCATGATATTGTTTTGTGATGTTTCTGATATGTTGTGCCGTTGCCCTTCCTAATGTACCTTTTGATTTTCTTTAGGTTTTGTAAATGAAATCTTAATGGAACTTTGTTATCTTCTACTTAAGTAATCTTTCATTTTACTCATAGAGAATTAAGAGTTTTTTGTGTTTTCAATTTCTTTTTCAAATGTTTATGGAAGAAACTATGTATTATTTATTTATGTTCTAAACGTTAAATAAAAAGCCATCGTAGTACGTATAATTAACTTCAGATGATGCATAAAGTCTTACACGTAATAAGGCAGTCTCTTTCAATGTAGTGGTACATTATTTTCATGGCTTCTCATTGACAAAGAGCCTAAGCAATTGCCACAGCAGTCTTCTAGGCACTCGGGTAACTGTTAGCATTCACAATTTTTATATGTTATAACAATCTTACGTTTAAACAGGTTTCATATATGATATCTCTGCAGGACCCTACAAATGCCCCTATTGCTACCACAATTTTCTTTGGGGCTAATGATGCAGCTCTTTTAGGCAGAAACAGTGAACGGCAACATGTTCCTGTTGAAGAGTACAAGGAGAACATTAGAAAAATGGTTCATCATCTGAAGGTGTCTTTTCAAATGCACACAGCTTTCATCATATTGAATTTTACATCTTACATAGTGCTACACCAACATCGTAGTACCACCCATGCCAACATATAGTATAACTGGCCTAAATATCAACTTACTCAACTTCTGGCAGCATATCCCATACCAACTTGTAGCTCGAGCCCAATAAGCAGTGACATGGTATTGCTTCCTTTTTCAGTCTTTCAAAACAAATTCTGATATGAGGAGTAAAATTCTAGTATTACATTCTAGTTGAAATGTTCAACTTCTATAATTTTTCAATATGACATTTCCATTTTATTAGAGTTCAGTTCTAGGATTTTATTCTGCTCTTTGGAATGCTTAATCTTATACTGCCCTAGTCCCAAAAAGTGTATGCACTTTTTTAGGACGCTAGTTATGTAAGAACTGCCATTAGTATTCCTAAAATAAGTTAGTTACAACCACTTGATCTGTTACACTAAATGAACATGAGGGTATATAAGAGAAAGTACAACGCTAATCCTTATTTTTTTGCAAAAAAGGAAAAGAAAAGGAAAGTGGACACTTATTTTGGGGTAGAGGGAGTATTTTGTAAATTAAAACCATATTGTTACACTAACTGCACATGAGGGTATATAAGAGAAAGTACAATACTAATCCTTAATTTTTGGAAATAAAGGAAAGTGGAACACTCATTTTGGGACGGAGGAAATTAGAACCATCTCTTGGTATATTAATCTTATATGGTCTTATCTGTTTTCCCTTTTAATAGAAACAAACTTCATTGAAGAAAATCAGTAGCAGCATAGAAAATGAGCACGTACTTAATAGTAAATACTACTTCTTTGATCAGAATACCACTCTTACTGCTGCATTAATTCATCACTTGTATACTAGCAAATCTTTTAGTCATACTTATTAATTCGCTATAAGTAAATGCTTCCTAGTTCCAGGTTTTTATACTTTATCAATGAACAATTATACAACGAACCCAATGTTTTTGTACTAGTTATTGTAATATTTGCCCAGTTGTAACCATCATTTGTATGTCATAACTGGTTTTTGATATGATGATATCCATGAGCTATTAGTTTCATCTGTCATTGAATGAAGCATCCTCCAATATAAGATCCATTTCTCATGCTCTAGGGGTTTTGAGTGCAGGCAAGCTCCTCTACAATGGTCATTGTGGTTATCACTCCACCTCCAGTTGATGAGGAAGGACGCATGGAATATGCACAGTATGATGATTTGCCTTAATTACCATAGTTTGCCAATAAGATTAAGTCGTTAGATTTGCAAAACATTGAGCAACTATAGTTGGAACAAATAACAGTTCCTTACAGAACATGCATGCCGAGTGTTCTTCTTTATAAAACTATAAATTTCTTATGTTGTTTATATAATTGGGCGCAACAGGTCTACATATGGCGACAAAGCTATGACACAGCCAGAAAGGACAAATGAAATGGCAGGAGTTTATGCCAGAGCTTGTATTGAAATAGCTAATGAATTGGGTGTCCATTCCATTGATCTATGGTCCAAGATGCAGGAGACAGAGGGTTGGCAGAAAAAGTTCTTAAGGTTATATTCTAATCTTAAATTCTTGATTAGATTCATAACTTAATTCTAGTACTGTGTTGATCTACATGAGTAACTGAGTTGAACATGAACAAATGGTTAGTGTACATGAACTATTGCTCAAGCATATTCTGAATGTATCTATCTACTTTTGATTACTTACAGTGATGGACTGCATCTAACCCCAGAAGGCAATGCAGTGGTACATGAACAAGTGGTTCGAGTATTCAAGGAAGCGTCGCTTGTAGCTGAAGCAATGCCATTTGATTTCCCCCACCATTCGCAAGTCGACGGGAAGAGCCCTGAGAAAGCTTTCCATCAATGGTGCTCATAATTTGTTTGCAATACCTTGTTTCTTTTACCCAATATTGTTGGGTACCAATACCATGGTTATATTCCACTGCTCCAATCTGTAATTGCACTATACTTGGTGCTTGGGAAGTTCTTTTGTATTTCTCTCTATAATTGTTCATGCTATAACTTTTGCAATTCTGCTCTGTTAAAGCTACTACTCAAACAATTGTTCAGCTTCTTCGTAACCTTTTTGAGGACAACATTTTGACTTCAACATATGTCTCTAAATCTTTCTTGTTTTGACCTATGGACTATTATTTTTTAGTTCTCCCCCATGTAACAAGATATAACAGCCAAACAATCATTTATGAGTTAAATAATTTTGACTCTATAGTTACTTTAGCCTATAATCTCAAATTTTATTTGTTATGACTTTTGAACACCACGTCAATTTGCAGACATTTTTTTTAACAAAAAACATAACTTTACCTTAAAAATACATTACTTTAACATTTTAGACATAAATAATCAATTTATGCTCTTGTACAAATAGTTTATGTCACAATTTTGTGAATTTTAATCACAAAATGTAATTTGTGGCGGAACAGTGACAAAATATTTTTGCCACAAAATGTATTTCAATCACAAAATGTAATTTGAATTTCAATCTATGGATTTCAATCACAAAATGTAACTTGTGACAGAACTGTGACAAAATATTTTTGTCGTTGTTTGAGTTATAACTGTTGGTTGTGACATAAATTTTCGTCAAAATTGTGTGTGTGACGGAAATTTCCGTCACATTTTGTGATGGAATTGTGACGAAAATTTCCGTCATATATATGTTTGTAAGGTTCTTTAGGCCGTTACAAGAAAGGATTTCGGCACCTTTCTGTATCAATAAAAAAATTTGTGATGGAACTATAACGAAATTTTTCTCTCACAGATATTCGTTACGGTTTGCAACTTTTTTTTTTTACGGAATGGATTGACATGCAAGAAAAATATTTACTGTGAAAAGAAAAGGAGTTCTTTGTAAATATTTATGGGCTATTTAATGCTAGTATGAATGGATCTTTTACCATATTAATACAGTATTTAAGGCAGGTAAACATAACAGGTGCCTTAACTATAAGATGGATTTTCATTGAATGAGAGTTTTGTTAAAGTTAATTAATGAAATAAGTAACCGAGGTAGCAAGATTTTAATGTTCCATTTGCTTGTATCACCAAAACCCACCTATTAAGGAATAGGAACAGCAAATTAAATTTGTCTCTCAACTCTCAGTCAAATAATATGGATCAGGAGTTTCAAAATCAAACACAACTCCAAGAAACCAACATTACTAATATTAGTGATGATCATGTTTCTGCTCCCCAACTGCAACCCATTTTTTCATCTTCCCAAAATTTATTTGAAAACCCTAATTCTTTAATCTACAACTCTTCTTCTCAAAACACTCCATGTTTTGATCCTTTTGATTACAACTTCACCTTCCCAAAACCCACATCTGATTTTGATTTCTATGAGTGCAAGCCATTAATAGACCATAATAACAATAATGGTGTTCATGCTCAAGTGATGGACAATTTTCATGGTGGTGAGCTCTCAACATTTTCAAATAGTTTCAGTAATTTTCATAAAATGGCTTCACTACCGTTGGATGTGATGATGATGAGTGGTGGAGATCATCAGAGCCATGTGATGATGTCATCTTCTTCTCTAGGGCTTCATCAAGAAGCCAAGCCTGTGAGCTTCATGGCTCCAGATGAGGTCTCTAGTGTAACTGGATATTACAGCAAGAAACCTAATATTCAGTATCATCACAATATTAATATTCATCATCAGCATCATGACATGGACAGAGCTGCAACAAGAAAGGCTTGCACCACCAAAGCTGGCAAGAAATCTAACCTAGTCAAGGGTCAGTGGACCATTGATGAAGACAGGTACTCATATTAGTAATTATATTTATTTTTTGTACATGTTTTTGTGTCATCTTTTAATAAATCTCCATAGGGCTTACGTCTGAAGCCAACACCGGTAGGTCTCTCTCTCTGCCTAAACGTACTGTCCCGTCCCCATGCAAGCCATGCTAACGCATCGGCTTCCTCTTCCCCTACAAAATCAGCTTCGGCGTTATGAGACTTTTGTAAAGAGCTGGGTGCTCGAACG
>JAYMSZ010001164.1:0-15336 GCA_036897665.1 Pelargonium citronellum | reverse complement strand
CCTACACTAATTATCCATGGTTTTGGTTGCACTACTTTACTTTGTAGGAATGTTTAATAAAGTGAAATGAAATTCCTCATTTTGACTTTGTTACTGGCATCAAGCTTGTAGCTGAAGTCATCAACTATTTTTTTAATATTATATTTCAGTACGTTCTCTCACTTGCAAGCACATTATGACTTTTGCAAGTGGACCAAAAAGAGACAGATAGGATCCTTTTTCCTGTCTTTATTTTTATGGGTGGACAAAGAGATGGATAAGAACTCATTCCCGATTTTAATTTGTAGGGGGCTCAATATGAAAAGATAAAGTGACCAAGATAGAGAGCCCAAGTGGATTTGAAAGATAGGTGAAAAGTTGTATAAAAGGTCTGGTAGAGGAAGATAGAGAGCCAAAGTGAACTTGAAGAATGAAAGAAAATAAATAAAAAATTTAATTATATAAATTTTGGGGTGTCATGATTTGAACCTATAACCTCACTTTCAACAATAGAATGTCTACCATAACATCGACCAAGAAAAAGAAAAAACAAAAAGTGAGGGGAGATGATAACGAAGCGCCTACAAGTGGATTGAAAAAAACGAATCGGTATTGATAATAAAACCAATAGAAGAACAAGACTAATCAAGTCTTATTTGCTAAATGCATAAATATATATTTATTTAATTCATAACTAGTTTTTTACCCGGCTTTGCCCGGGATTGTATTTTGCTCAACTATTCACTACTTTAATATTATTCATCAAATAATTTAATTTCATGCAACTTTGAGATAAAAATGACATTCAAATAGACAATAGTGAGATTAATAAAATTTAAATAGTCTTGCACAACAAAATATGAAACATGGAAAATCATTTGTATACTTATTTTGTCATTTTTTTATGACTATCTACAAATTTTACGATTTCGAACTAATTAATGTCTAATGATAATCTGACTAAAATTCAATGTGTCAAATAATAAATAAATATTGTCAAATATACTTTTTTCTACACCATATTTTAAGTAATTTCAACGTTTTCACAGTTGTCATCTAATTTTTTTTAATCTTTATGAAGATGTTACTTTAGTCATTGCTAACATTTTTAATTTTTAATCTTATATAAGTATTTATAAAAAAAATATTTTTATTCAAGTTTAAAATGTTTATCTAAATTAATTTTGAAACCTAAATGTCTAATAATAAAATTTTATATTGTGGATATACATCTATAATTTAGATAGATATTTTGATTAGTTTCAAATGGATTTAAGAATATAAATAATTAAAATTAATTAACAAATTATATCATTTAGTTAGAATTTAGAAATGACATGTGGCCTAAAATTGAAGAATGAAATTTGCCACATGTCATTCAATTTGATACTCAATTGGAAACTTAGAGTAACACTTGTCACACAATGGGGATAGGACTTGTCTTTAATATATATATATTAGATGTCCAAAGAAATATATAATATAAATTCATTATTTCTTACTAAAACAACAATCATTTATAAAAACAATTAGAAGTGTTGTCATTTGCCAAAATAAAGAGATTATAATTATAACACGAACTTTGGTACTTTGTTTCTTCATTTGCTTCTCCATTTTCTTCTCTAGTGGCGGAGCCAACTCCTAATCTAAGTGTAGGCACAATTTTTTTCAATTATAAGTGCTAAAATTTTGTAGTAAAATTACTAAGTTAAATATTATATTTTCGTTGAATTGATAAAAAATTAAATGAGATATGACGATAAGTATGAAAGTATTTATGAATAAACAATATATATATATATATAGTTAAAAACACTCCAATAATACACTTCCTTCTAGAGGTACTATGTGTCTAGAATGCAATCATGTATCTCATGTCAGAACAAATGTCCTAATATGTGTCTAGCATGCAAACAATTATAACATACAAGAGGACAAGTGTCCCTCTAGGTGTCAAGAGGATAGACCTCCAATGTCCCTATAAATATGTATGTCATTCTCTTGTAAAAATCATCAAATGAAATATCAAAACAAGAGAATTAGTAGCTAGCATTAGTCTTTCTTTTATTACATAATAGAATAAGTCTTAATCAACTTTCTTATTATCCAAGCAAAGGTACTATATATGTCTTCAAAAGCAATCCGCAAATTCAAATTTCACGTCAATTACTAATTTCTCTCCTATGGTCTTCACGTTTTTCTGATCCAATTCCTTAAACAAGATAAATCATAGCAATCATGTAATCGATTGTTGTATTAATGACAAGTTAGAACCGCAGAAGTAGGCTAAGACATCGAGAATTGAAATTTAGAATACTCACTAGAATTGGTCTCTTATCCTTGAAGTTGCGCTTATCATCGTTTACATGATGCGCCAGTGCAACCATGAAACGAATGGTATAAGACCTGTCAGAACATGAGAGAAATTTCAAAGTTGCAACAATTATTTCGGCAATTTTGTTTGATGTAGATTCATGATTCGTTATCACACACGACTTCCAATTCTTTGATACATCAAGCTTCAGCATACTAAATTTGATATCATTACGGAATTTAGGTTTCTGTCTAGTTAATCGTGAAAGCTCTGTGATGATATCCATAGGGGTATGAGCAAACAAGCTACAACAAAAACAAATAAATTATCAACTTTAATTTTTAATTAACAATGTCTTACTCACTGTTTGATATTGTAGTTCTCGATGAACTTCATTAGAGCAAAATCATCGCTCAAAGTAGCATTGATGCGGTCTCAAACATCATTTGCTCCTGCGGACAGTGATTGACCGATGACAGAAATGACAGAATCCAGTGCAATGATCTGAAAAAACTCATTGCAAATACTTGCAGCAGTTTCTTTCAGAGCAGACAAACATGACGACTAATCTGGACAATATGTTTTATCAATACGTACTCCTGGAATGAACTTGACTTTTGTTGTACTAACTTGAGGCGGAAGCTCTAGAGAATCATCAACTACAAAAAAAACCATGGTGTAGGTACTGAACGGATAAGTAGCACCAATTAACAATTTCAACAACTTGTCTACATTTTGTACTGACATATAATATTAAGGCATACCCTAAAAAAAACTTTACAAATTCAAATTGCCTAAGCGAAAACAGGACATAAAAAATACAAAATGGTTATAATAACATAAATTGTAAGCTATTGGACAAGATTGGGCAAGTTTTAAAAATGTTGGGCTTTCTTTTTTTTTTTTTTTCATTTTTTGCTGTAAAGTGAGTAACATCGTTAAGAAACATGGCCAATTACTCTAAACAAGATATAATTATTCTAATCAAGGCCAATTATTCTATAATAAACATGATATAATTATTCTAAGATTGAAAAACCATAGACAAATTGCACCAGTAGACCAACTATAAAATTCAACAATAACGACAAGTAAAACAATTAGAAACAAGTATTATATGACAAACAAAATATCTTCGGTTTTACCTAAACCATGAACAAATTGCACCAGTAGACCAATTATTAGTTTGTACATTCATTAATTGTCAATAGCATTAGTAATATGAAAATAAATTATATAGTTTAGTTCAAATCATGTCAATGAGTATTTGTCACCTCACTAATATTCACGTGTACCCACTCAATTACTCAAATCAATTTGTGGATTTGGAGCTACCCGCTAAATTCGAACATTTTAATGAAATGTCATGACATAATTGGTGTTATGGGCTCTTAGGCTGTAACCAAATCACGACTGTCTGGGCCCCGTAGATTGTAGGCAACTCACAGTTGGTCGTAGTGCAGCAAACAAGTAAGCCCAAAATTGGAAAAGCTCATCGGGGCAGGAAGCTCTAGTTCTATAAGAATTAACTGGATACAATTTACAGGTATAAATACACGTTATGAATGAAGACAAGGTACGCTTTTATTAGCATACATTACTATCTATACAATTAAACTTTTCTTATTCAAGAATCTGACTTGGGCGTCGGATGGGCCTGGCTCAAGAAGACAATCTCTATCTAAGGCCTTGTTTTGTAGGTGGTGTCCGAGAGCTGCCAGTTGGGAGGTCGCGCGAGTTCAGCTTACACGCTCTACCATGAACCATCTTCGTATAACAACAATTTCGTCCCAAAATGAGTTTTTTTTTTTCAAATTTTTTGTCCCAAAATAATTGTCATTTTCTTCTTTTGTAAAGTTAGTAGTGTATGAATTGTTAACAGTATTCTTATAACAAGTTAGTCAGTACCTCTTAATTTTGTTATAATACATTATCACGAGGCTATTAGAGCAAATGTATCACAACAACTAAATTTTTTTTAGAAGTAAAAACACTCGTTTTGGGACGAAGTGAGTATATTTTGAATATCACGTCATATCACTTAACGGAAAGAAAAAAAATGTGACATGGAGTAACATCGAGGACCATTTTGAATTATGTTTAAAAGTTCATGAACTATTTTAAGTTTTAAAAAATTGAGGGACCAAATTGGATCTTATGCAAAAGTTTAGTAACTAAATTGAAAATTTGACTTTTTATATTATAGAAAACGGCAACTGGTGTTGTCGTGTCTAAAGGCCATGAGCGAGAGAACTGAGAACTGAGAGGGATTGCTCGGAGCTGAGAGTCCGATGAAGGGAACACTGTTGCTACTGCAACCGTCGTTGGCTCTTCTTCTCGTCGCTTCACCGGCCGTTGCTTCAGATTCCGGCGGTTATGGAGAATGGCAGATCCTCACTAAACAAAACTTCTCTTCTCAGATCCGAATCCATCCCCACATACTTCTGATCGTCACCGTTCCATGTATGTCTCTCCATCCGATTCCGATCAACCTATCTGATTCAATTTTGATTTCGTTATTCGTTTTCTGAAAATTTTGAATTATTTTACGTTTTTGTTGCTTGTTTGAAGGTAAAGTTCCTTCAGCTTGAAATTATGTTCAAGAAAGATAATTAACAATATAGTTGTTTATCGGTAAAATTAATGAGCTGTTAGCCTGTATTTACGTTTGTTATGATCATACTTATAAACAGTGTAGTTGATTGCTTGAAGCTCAATAGCATTGTTGGGGAATTTGCATAATGAAGTGAAGAAGACAATGTATTGAGTAATTAGATTGTTTGATCTTATTAAATAGCTGTACTTATGTTAACATTTATTCACTTACTCAGTAGGTTATTATTAGACAAGAAGTCGATGTTGATCTATTTTAGTTTTATTGTTCAATTTTGAATGCATTGTTTATTTTCTATTCATGAATATGGATTTTTTTCTCACATTTTGTCTTAAAATCTGACTTCTAGGGTCTGGCGAATCCCGATCTCTTATGAGGGAAGTAAGTCATCTGATGATGGATAGGCAAGAGGAGTTTGGAAACCTGAAGCTTATGATTTTGAATAGTAATACGGAGAGAATGCTGGCTGATGTGGTCAATGCAACAGAGGAAATAACAATTTTATACTACCACCATTCTGTATCTTACAGGTACCGAGGAAGGCTTCGCGCAAGAAATATATAATCTTCAATTAATCATTGTATGTCTCTTTTGCCTGAAGAACTTCCCTTCAAATCTTTGGAAACTTCAGAAGACTTGGATGCATTCCTTGAATCAACTGACAAGGCTTTACTTCTCCTGGAATTTTGTGGCTGGACCTCTAAATTGCTGGCTAGGGGAAAGAAGAATGGAACTGAAATTGGTATTGGTCTGTCAGGTGAATCAAACATGGGTAGGTAGCTTTCAGTCTTCATATATTTTCTTCTTCTTTTCCATTCTCTAATGATGCATCCTTAGATCTAGTATTGACTCAAGTTTCTTAGGCTTAGTTATATTAATGAAGCCTAGATTGGTGAAGTTTATATGTCTGTACATATTAGAATTTGTTAATGGAAAACAACTTAGGTCTGTCTTCTGAAAACTTATTATGTGTGTTTTCCCCTTAACCTGCTTACATATATCACAACATCTTATTCTGATCATTCTTCTTTACATATGTGTTAACACACCATGATTTTTAATTTTAAGTGATATGTTAGTCTTTTACAACAAACATTTGCATATAAGTATTATTGGCCTTTATTTGTTTCCATGTTTAATTTGTTCCTCAATGATACAAAAAATGACCTCTTTATGGGGGCCCTTTTCGGAACAGGCTTTAGTGGAGAGACAACTCGATCACCAGCACTCAGAGCAAGGAATAACCAGAAGGTGGCTGGTAGTTTCTAATACACATCATTATGAGACCAAATTTGAATATTGAAATTGAAAGAAAAAAAAAGAAGCAATGTTTTGATAATAGTTTATTTGATTTCTCATTTTGTATTCAGAGCAGGACATTGAAGATTCAAATATCAAGTGTGGCACCGAAAATGGGTTTAGTGGAATTCCTTGGATTGGAGAATTCAGTTCAATAAATGAGAGTGCTCCTTTCCAGAGAAGTGACGGTATGAGCTCTGATGTTGGATTGTCATGTACCTTTGAGGAATTTCAGCTGTTTGAGTCTTTCTTCTCAAAGTTGATGACTCTCGATCGCAAGAGAGTTCTTCCTACCTCCAGAAAAGCATAGATTTGGTCTGGTTTCCAAAAGATCATTGCTTTCACATCTTGGTGTTGGAGATTCCGAGTCATGGTCGACAATGCTTCACGTTGCTGGATGCACCTCTTGTTCAAAAATTCTAAAGGATGGGGATGAACTTAAGAATGTTCTACAAAAGGACAATCCAGTTGTCGGAGAGGTATGTTTATCTAACGTGCTAATTTTTGGGTGCTATAGTACATCCATGCCAAATCCGAAACTGCTCTTCATTTCCAGATTGCATTTGATATAATAGCTACATAATATGTGTTATCCCTATGTTCTAAAATCGCCAACCTCATATGTTCAATTTTCTCGTAGCTTTGGGCCTAGCCATACTTGTACATGCATTGAGGTTGATGATAGCAACCAGGATGCTCCAGTAGATATTATATGGACTAGTACATATAGATTAGAGATTAGCCTAAAAGATATAAAGGCAGTAAGCAGAGTTGGAATGGAACAAGATGGATTCCTGAGATTCTTGTGTGATATTTTTTGGGTATGTTTGTAGTATGAAACTGTTGCCAGGACTTGTGTATAAAACATGAACCTTTTTTATGACATTCGTTTCTTATATTTATTTACATAACAAAACCTGTTCTGATTTACATCCATGGTAGGGGTTTTGGACAACCTCTCTGTTTTCCCTTTCTACAACTTTTCCTTTGTATTATCATTTTTTAGTGATTTTCAATAATTACTTTCGTCATATATGAAATATATTTCATGTTTCGTATCTTGCAGTTGGAAGGTGATGGGCATGATCTTGAATCTACTTTGCCTGCAAATAAACTGTCAATACTTCTATTTGTGGATAGATCATTTGACTTATCTGAAACTAGAAGAAAGAGTAAGGAAGCTCTTGATATTTTTAGAGAATTAGCACTGCACTATCAGAAAAATGGACAAAACAGTGACAAGCCTGATAATTCGTCTGGTCAATCCTATCAAGCATTGAGAAGTGCTTCTGGACATCCTAGATTAAAGCTATCACCTATGGCTCAGAAGACAAAATTAAAGGATAAAACTTCTGTTGTTATTATAAAGGAGGGTAAACAAATTACATTAGATAACATTGCTTCAGATTTACAAGGCAACTCCTTGCAGGAGATCTTGGCACACCTACTTCAGCAAAAGAAAGAAAAAAAGTTGAGCTCACTTGCGAAAGATGTTGGTTTTCAGCTATTATCTGATGACGTTGACATTAAAATAGAAAATTTATTAGTATCGCAGACAGAAGATCAGCCTACTCAAATGTCATTAGAACTATCTACGGGAGGGAAGGGAGATCTCATTACAAGTAGCACTGATTCAGACAATGATCCATTACCATATGCGGCAAGTGAAATTAGTGAGGGGGAGGAAGAAAAATCTCATCTCATTGGTGTTGAATCTTCTGCTCAGTACGATGGAGAGAAGACAGTTGGGGTTGATGGAAATACTGAATTTATATCTATAGAACCTGACCATATTGTGTCAGACCATGACCAGGTTATAGCAAATGATGGGACTGCAGAAGAAAAAGGCTCCTTACCCGTAGACAAGCTGGAAGGAGAACAACTCAATGCTCATGATTTCACTGGCTCCTTTTTGTTTTCTGATGGTAACTATCAGTTACTTAGAGCTCTGACTGGTGGATCCAAGATTCCATCCTTGGTAATAATTGATCCCACTTTGCAGCAACATTATGTCTTCCCTGAAGAATCAGTTTTTAGCTATTCTTTTTTGGCTGGCTTTCTTGATGAATTTCTCAATGGAAGTCTTCTTCCATATCAACGCTCAGAGTATCTTACTCAAAATCCTAGGGAGGCTACTCGTCCGCCATTTGTTAATATGGATTTTCATGAGGTGCATTCTATCCCTCGAGTTACAAGTCATAGTTTTCACGAGCTGGTTCTTGGTCTTAATCAATCAGATACTGAAAATGACTCTCATGCTTGGAATGAGGATGTATTGGTACTTTTTACCAACAGTTGGTGTGGGTTT
The DNA here is from genome assembly GCA_036897665.1 of Pelargonium citronellum. Taxonomy (NCBI): domain Eukaryota; kingdom Viridiplantae; phylum Streptophyta; class Magnoliopsida; order Geraniales; family Geraniaceae; genus Pelargonium; species Pelargonium citronellum. The sequence goes on along the minus strand of JAYMSZ010001164.1, from coordinate 6,822 downwards.
TGTCAGAGGATGGAACTGGTTGTTCGCGAAGTATATCGGGCCATTAAGGGTTACATAAACATGTCGGAGTGTGGATCTGGAAGTGGGGACTCAGTGTTAAGCTGTGGTGAGTACTTTTATTTATTTATTATTATTTTTGCTAATTGTAACATGAAGTTCAGGCTCAGGTTAGACTAGATTCTTTGCGAGCAGGTTATATAAGATTATGGAACTTTCAGATAATGGGAAGAAGAATAGGGTAGTAATCATGGTGTCTTTTCACACAATGGGCATGCTACCAAATTCTAATTATTCAATTTGTTTATTAGGTTTGTGTCATTTATTATCTTGGGGTGTAAGAATGAAGAGATAACCTAAACGTTTATGTTTTATTTGTAACAGAAAAAATTAAGGATGTAAAGTTGAAGTTTCCACATATCTACTTAATGGATTGCACATTGAATGACTGTGGTTTAGTACTGAGGTCAATGGGTCAGGTGGGTCTTCTGGAAACTGCAATTGATTTCTCCTTCCACATAGTTCTTAATTTATATATTTGATTTTGCAGATTTTACATTCCCCCTGGTAAATAACATGCTTATAGTTTTCTTTTCTTTTTGTTTATATATGTTAGATATGTATATTTTTATGGGCTCTATGGCTGCCTGCTAATTAATCATAATTGTGCAATAACTTGTACATAGAAAAATTCTCACAGCAATTCTATATCGAAGTTTTAATAACATTATTACTTTCTTTCTATGTGATTGTGATACAGAGGGATGTTTATCCCACCCTTATGATGTTTCCAGCAGAAAGGAAGAATGCCGTCTCCTATGAAGGAGATATAGCAGTGGCTGATGTGATCAAGTTTATGGCTGACCACGGAAGTTGTTCTCATCATCTCATCAGCGAGAAGGGTAATCTTCCACCTTGGTCTTGACTCATATATGCAGAGAAGATTTTAGTTAACTTCAATTCTATTATGTAAATTACTTCAATTTGCTTGTTTAATATTTTTAATAAATATACTTATTCAGTTTTAAGGAGAGTAATCTTAGTTATAATTGGGGGTGAATAGTGATCTATTATGCTAGAAAAGGAAATAACTAAAAGTGATCAGATATGTTGGATCTATTATTCAAAGGGTTGGAAAGATTGAAGAGGATGATAGAAATATGATTAGCACTGGGTGATTGGAGCAGATGCCTTTGGGGGTTCTGTGTGCTGTAACTATATTGTTATTTGATCTCATAAAACTTCGATCTTATATTGACCCTCTTTGTCTGGATTTTGTAGGAATTCTAAGGGTTTTAGCTAAAAAGGGAGGCAGAGATGAGAATTTGTTCAAGGATGCAACGCCAACTGGAATTTATGCGGACGCTCCTGTTGTGAAGGACAAATTCCATGAAGTTCTATTAGAGAACAGGTCACCAAAAAGAGTTGCACCAGAAGTCTTGCAGGAGACGGTTCCCTCTGTGGTGGCGGGATCCATCCTAATAGCAACAGAGAAACTTGTAAGCCCGTTCGATAAATCAACTATTCTTATTGTCAAGGCTGATCAGAGCAGTGGGTTTCTAGGTCTGATTATCAACAAGCATATCAGCTGGGACTCTCTGCAAGAACTGGAAGAAGGGCTACAACTGCTAAAAGAGTCTACTCTGTCCTTTGGAGGCCCACTTATACAACGTGGATTGCCTCTCATTGCTTTAACTCGTAGAATTTCAAAAGATCAGTTCCCAGAAATCGTACCAGGTATTTACTTTCTTGATCAAGTAGCCACTGTCAATGAAATCGAGGAACTCAAGTCAGGAAATCGATCTGTCGGTGATTATTGGTTTTTCTTGGGGTACTCAAGTTGGGGATGGGATCAACTATTCGATGAAATCGCCCAAGGCGCTTGGAACCTGGGTAAAGACGGTACATCATATGTGGAGTGGCCAGAAGTTGGCTGATAAGTTTCTGCTCTGTGTAACATTTTTCCTTCGTGTTCGAGTTTTGCGGTTCCATAAGCTGAAAGTTAAAGAATGAACAAGCACTGAAGATACAGACTAGAGAGGAGAGGTTAGCATACAAAACCATTGAATATGTTCAACCAAATTGTAAATACTACAACATTTTGTAACTTTAAGTTTGTGGTTTGATTTTTTTTATTGTAATTTGAATATTCATTGAGATTGTTCTTGAAGTTTTGGCTTATTTTGTTTTTCCTAAAGCAAGTAATTTATGATTCATGAACCGTTTCACATTGGGAACGAAATTGAGAGAATTGGAGAAGTAGTGTTCAATGAGACGATGTGTGGTGGCAACTGGCAAGACTCAAGAGAAAAGTCAAAGGATATTTTGATCATTTAATAAAATTTAAATACAAGATAATCATTTGTAATTTCTCTAACATTTTAAACAAAAAAAAAATGAAAAATATAAAACACTTGGTTATTTTTATCACCGTCAGCAGAGAAACTTAAACCCGAGATTTCACTAAAAATACAAAGTAATTAAATCTATGAACACAACCTGATTTATTAGAATATAAACCATTTTTTTTAATGGTAGCAACGGAAATTTTATTTAAGAAGAAACCATCTCCACAAGTAATAACTGAGACACATCAATAGGAGGCTAAAAACCAAAAAAGATATTTTTTTAAAAAGTTTAGTCTAAAAAACCCATATTAATTTTTTTTTGTATGACCAATATTAATTTTATTAGTTGCGAATTTACATTATTAAATAATGTGAAAATTATAACCAAATAGGAAAAATCAGGGCTACTTTGTAACTCAATTTTCGAACAAAATAAATAATTTAAGGACATTATTATATGAGATGTTGTCGATGGAGCAGTTGTTTGTTTTGGTTTGGCCAATGGAGAAGAAGAAGAAGAAGCCAGAGAGCGATGACTGGTCTGTCTCTTGCAATATTAACGTTGTTCCATTCGATTCCATGAAAGACCTGAAATTTTGATTCATTCTGTTTCTGTCTCGTTTACTCCCAGGTGAGGTGGTTGTGCGTCTCGTTTCTTTTCCGGTTTTTTATTATTTTACCTTTGGATTCTTTTGCATGCCTTTTGTTTCGATCATGCTTCTTGTTAATTAATATTAATTTAATTACTCAATTCTATTTCATTTTTAGTGTTGTTTCATGTCTAATTGCAATTTTGTTTTACAAACAAAATGCTTGTGTAAATCGATTCAATCGATGCAAATTTGATTAACAGACAATTTACTCGAAAGCAGTTTAAATTCCTAGTACATGTGAGCTACAATGACTTCAATGTTACTAGAATTTGTGTGCTTTATGTTGTTTTTATATCTTTTTTCAGATAGGAAGTAGGTCAGTTTGGATTTGTGAAACATGTGGCAACTATAGTACTAGTTTTAGCACAGGTGCTCTTGTTTTTGCCTCATCCTTGGGCTGTTTATTTGTTGATTCGGCTGCTTATGTAATGTTTAATACCATGTAGGAACATTTTGTGGCATTAGTGGCTGAGAAGAAGCAAGAGATGTCGTGCTGGGGCTGCGGATTGCGCCTTCTTCTTCCACCTTCTGCACCCGTTTTCAAGTGCAGTTGGTGTGGAGCTATAACCAATCAAAATGCACGAAAAACTGATAACAAATGGTTTTTCTGGAGACGATTACGTGACCGGTGCTTTGTCTCTGCCTTGCTTGTGTTTATGCTGTTTTTGATGTGTAAGTCAAGGCAGCTGATCATACCTCTTTAATTATTTCTCTCACGCACTGTCACACACACACAATACTGCTCTATTCTTAGGTTGTTTATGCATGTCCTTAAGTTTGCTTTTAACCTTGGAATTTGTTATTATAATTTTTAGACACTATATAAATGAAATACATATATTCAAGATGATTCTGTTTAGTAGTATCTTTTGTATATGTGTTCCTGTGTGTATATGAATAATTTTTGCATATCCTTATAACTCTGACAAGGCAAGTTGGAGTTTTCTGCACTTACGATGTTCTATAGCTTACCTTCCCAACCTCTTTGTCTTGTCGAAGACATGGATTTGGAAATTGCAGTCATTAGTTTCACTCCTAATCTCTTCATTTATAGATAACTTTTTACAATTTCAGACCAACTTGTGTGTTACTTAAGAGTAGTAAACCTTAGTGTCGATTGAATGATATTAGGGTCATGGATTTACTACATTTCTGCATACATGAAGGTTAATTCTCAAAGATATGAACTTTCGTAAATCATGTTTCTTATATCCCTTCTTCTCGGCAATCTTATCTAAGAAATCTGGAGGAAGATACTAGCTATTGCCTTGGAACCCAAACAGCATTGTGTCATGGCATGTTTGTTTAATATTATATTTTAAAAGCAGTATTCAGAGGCTACAGTTGGGATTATTGATTATGGTGCATCTTTCTCCTAAACATGTCTCTCACAGTCACAGGCCCAATTTCTGTACTATCTTTGTAACGTACCCTATTTTAAGAGTTCTGATAGGAAAAGGAAACATAGGATGGGAATTGTTTTCCTGATAAATCCTTTGAAGTTTGCTTCCTAGTTGTATATATAACATATATACGCTTTTATTTCTTAATAATGGATCTACACGTAGAGATGCAAGAAACATCACTTCTCATTGTTTTACGACACTAGTTGCTCTAGATGTTTAGTTAGATGGAAAGAGTTTAGAAGTAGGTATTTCTTGAGTAGGATTGAGGGTCAGGTTTGCAGCTTGTTTCTCATCCATATCTATGACCCTCGTAACTGATGAGCTCAAGAAATTGCTCGTCTTTTGTCCATTTATTTATTATCTTGATTTAAGAATTTTGTTTTCTTCTTTAATGATTCCGAAAGCCTATCTCTATTCCAGCTTGACAGAGGTATTTACAAAATGCAGGTGGAGGAATGTGGGCAGTGCACCCTATTATTTTCTCCATCAGCTACTACTATGGGATAGCCCATTCCACGGTAGCACTTATTTTGTCAGTAACTACTGTTATTACATTCAGCCTTGCTGCATTCCGTTGTGCTGGCAAACCACCAACCATATTGTGGGGTAGCTACCCAGTTGTGGGGAAGGGTGGCCTCGAGAACTATACTTTCTGTAGGCATTGTTCAAGGCCGAAGTCTCCTAGGACCCACCATTGCCGTTCATGTGGAATATGTGTACTAGACATGGACCATCATTGCCCATTTGTAAGTAACTTTCGCATTTCCGTATTTAGAACTTACCTTCTGTTTTTGTTATATGTGCAAATCAACTCATTGCACTAAAGGCAATAGATCTCTTCGTTCACATGACTTGAGACCATGACCATAGTGAATTTGCATATACGGTGAAGGACTAATATGCCCTTTGGATGGTGCAATCATGAGATGTGTTATTGAACTAAATAGTTGTACGAAGTTACTTTTTATGAAACTCAATGGAGGGTTAAGGATTTAGATTTATGAATTATTGTCATCTTCGTTTCTTGTATTTCCTACAATTCCAAGCACTTTGTTGCTTTTTCAGGTTGATATAGTTTTGACAATGATTTGGCCTTCTCCATAATGTTGACTAATGCTTCTGTGCATGGACCCATGACATTATTGTCCTCACCTAGTGTTTTTATCAATTACTTTATTCTACAAGCATGTGATTCATTTTCTTTTTTGTTAGTAACTTGTTTTTCAATTTGAGTATAGATGTTATTCGATATTCAAGACCCTTACACTGGCTAGAAATCAGAATCGCTTTAGTTTTTTAAGCTTCGACCAGATATCTCTATTGGTTTGTCACTTAGTCGTGTACAAATTTAGGAGCTGATAAAGTAAGGTAACGTTGTGGACTTGAGTGATAGAGATAGTAAATGGTATATAGTGAGGGAGAGAAAACCGAGTGTTTTGGTCTTATAGTTTGATAGCTAACCACGCGATTTCAATCTTAATGCAGATAGGGAACTGTGTTGGGGCAGAAAATCACCAACACTTCATTGCTTTCCTCATTTCAGCTGTTGTGGGCACAATATACGCTGCAGCTATGTGCGCGTATGCAGGGCTACAGATCTGGCCGCCATTAAAAAGAAGACCTATCCACTTACAAGGCGGCTTTAGCACTGAAACAGCTCTCAACATTATAAAGGACATTCTCCTAGATTGGCTAGACTCCGCTGTTCTTCTGTCCGCAAGGGGGCTTGTTCTCATTCATCTGTTTGTTTCGAGTATTTCCGTGGCAATAGGATTAACTGTCCTTCTATGGCAGCAACTGTCTTACATATACGAGGGAAAAACTTACCTTACTCATTTGAGCACTAGGGAAGATGAAAACGTCGGGGACAAAGATTGCAAAAACATTCTCCGTTTCTTGGGTTGCCCGTATTCCATTTCTGGATTCTTGTCCAACTCAAGGAAGAGACACAAGAAGTGAAAGGCGACATGTAATTTTGAAGACGAGCATTGCTTATCGTTTGAAAATGAGATATTGTAAGGTCAATGCCAGAGTCGGCCCTCCATTGACCAGAAGCCGAATTGTTCTACTCAAGCAAGAGACTGTTGCGAGTATAATAGCGAAGAGAGTCGATTTGGAAGAATTGCAAAGAACCGGGAGTCTAAGACGCCTCTATAGTAACTGTAAAGAAAAGAATGCACCTTGATTTCTCTTGTACTTTGATCCTGGTAGGTTTGTTAGAGTTTTGTACCCTGTCTTGTATTTACATTTGTTAAATGAAGTTATGATTTTCTGTATATAATTTTTATATCCTTTACTCATCAAGGTTGTGATTGTTAGCAAAAAAGCACTTATTCTTCATTAACATATTATGTTTGTAAAACAAAAAAGGTCCAAAATGGTCCCTGAACTATCCAATTCGTGTCATTTTGATCTTTG
>JAYMSZ010001163.1:0-15340 GCA_036897665.1 Pelargonium citronellum | reverse complement strand
AATATCACGTTAATAGGTTAAATCATGAATTAATAATAGTTCTTTTGGTATTATTAACTACTCTCCCGTGCAACGCACGGGATGAATACTAGTATTGGTTTGAATTTTGAACTACTGTTATTGGATGGTGTTTATGTTTGTTTGAGAGGTGGGTTTTGTGTGTAAACCAAAAATGATTATGAGTTGCTGAAATTGGATCACATTGGTGCTAAAGATTGTTCATTTGAGAAGAAGAGTGTGACCATTAATCTGCAGAGAAAGAAAGAGAAGAAGAAGAAGTCCTAAGCTGTAGATCCAACGAAAAAGAATAAGCCACAGTGGTAAAGGTAAGGACACTTTTGCCATTTTGAATTTTTTTTAATCATGCGCGCGACACATGTCTCATTAAATGAGTTTTCCGTCCAAAATAACTCACGGAAACAACATTGGAAAGTACAAGGTATTCTAAACATGTAAAGTATAAGAGGCCCGTTAGTAATTACCGCAGATAATATACCGTCTTTATCCTAGTTATTGAGCTATTGGTGTTAGCCACGCCAAAGAGACCGCGCGTGGACGTAGTGAAATGCAGAAACAGCCATCAAAATGAGAACGAAAATGAGATTAGATAAGAGAGAAAGAGAGAGCCAATGGGCTCGTCTCTTCCACTTTCTCTATCTCTCTATCTCTAAACCCGAAGCCATTGACGATGATGGCAGCAATGGCGATTTCACCACCAACAACAACATCCAGATCACTCTCCAACCTTCACTCCTTCACATTTCGCCCCTTTCTCTTCTCCTCTTCCCACGCTACACTCTCACTCACCCCTAAACCGCGCTTCCACAATTGCTTCCGTGTCCGTGCCTCTGCAACGCTCGAAACCACCAATGGCGCCGCCGCCGTCTCCGCCAAGCCAGACTCCTCTCAATATGGACGACAGTACTTTCCTTTGGCCGCTGTAGTTGGACAAGTAATTTCTGTGTTTCTTTTATGTTTATCTTTGTGATTGTTGCATGCTATTATCGAGTCGTGGATTGTGGCGTAATTGCGGATTGATGATTAGTTGTTGAAATTTTCTTGAAATGCTGACATTTCTGATTATATTGTTGTGCTTTATTCGCTATTTTTGCTGGAGTGAATTGAATTCTACTTTAGTAGGAAAATGAGATTAAGATATCACATCTTCCGATCTTCGACCAGAATACTCAACTGGAACTCTTATTACTTTATGAGATCTCCATTTTCTCATGCAGTTTTTTTCTTTCCTAGTGGTGTAAGGAAAAGTTGAACAGTTGGTTATAGGATCAGAATGCCTTAAAATGTTGGACCTCCAGAAATAGACTTGATAGCAGGTATATAATTGTAAAGACGAGGACACTGAGATGAATGAGTGTAAAGAAAAAGAAAGACAAATTAAAAAAGAGAGGATGCACCATTAAGAGTAGCCCATTATTTTGTGGTATATATCAACAGAAGACACATTGGGAAAGTTGTGCTTAAATGCACTTTGTGCTTTCATGCTCTTATGTTGTAGACTTGTAGTATGGAAGTAAGATCATGGTTATTCACTTATTTGCTTAATACTTTTGTAATTTTCTGTTTTCTATGTAGTAGTTATTTACTTCCTTGTTTTAGGGGTTTATTTTAGTCAAAATAAGGTCTTGAAGTAGTAACAATTTGCATTAAATGTAGTTTTACTAGTGAATTATAAGTAATTGAGAAAACACCAAATATTCAAGATTTTTACTTTATCGATATTTGCTCACAGATGAATAGAGATCGATAGAGATCATAAAAGGCTGTATCACCATTGCATTTAGTCAATGTGTACACTGCTATTGTTCTTCACTTTGCCTGAAAAGTTTGCTAGTTGGTATTTCTGATATATTTTTATTTTTGGAATAAGTAGTAAGATCAATCATCTGGGTTTATTATATGGTGATTATGAATTATAGTTATGAGTATGACATAGAGCTGGTTAAGTAGCAACTCTTTTTTCAATAAAATTTATAGATATATTGTGATGTTGTCAATTTTTTTTACAGGATGCTATTAAAACTGCTCTTTTACTTGGTGCTATTGATCGTGAAATTGGAGGAATTGCTATCTCGGGAAAGCGAGGAACGGCCAAGACAGTTATGGCGCGCGGATTACATGCAATTTTACCACCCATTGACGTTGTCGTTGGTTCAATATCAAATGCGGATCCTGCCAAACCTGAAGAGTAAGCTTACCATTCACCATTTTTCATTTTTGAACAAATTCAAGGTAGCTTTATGATTGAGAGGAAAAGAAAAGTTATGGTCTTAGATTCATAGTCCCAAACTAACCAAACATATGTAGGTTACTATGCTGGAGAATACTATATCGATGTAATATTGAGAACCTTAACTATCATAAATGTCTGAAAATTGTGTTCTTGTCAATTTCGTAGCCTCTAAGTACTGTACTAACTCAAATATATTAAGTAAAGTATACTTGGGACCTCAGGTTGTTTGGATCTAGTCATCTGTTGATTGTATCTTCTGTTACCTCTCACCTTGAGTAGGAATATCGAAGTCCATAACATCTGAAGTATCAAACCCCATCTATTTTGGTATGAATATACACAAAGGGATTTGGTCAGCTATGTTGTGAGCATACCTTGTTTGTAGACTTGTGTTCCTAGTGAAATTGAGTTCTGCGAAATTGAGGAATGATGTAACTTGTTTCCTTGAGAATTAATTTTTGTCTCTTATCAATTCTATTGACCATCGTGTAAACTTGCCTTCTCAAGATTGAACAGTAGATTTGCTGCACTTGCTAATGACCTTTTCAATTAAGAGCTCTGTTAAATTTCTTCCTCTCCGTATGTGACTTGATGATTTTCTTATTAAGTTTTTCCATCCACATGAACAAATATGCGGGTGAGAAGTCTTCCTCTGTAACAGTGAACCAGTCCACTGGCATTTTGTTTTTCCGTGAAAATTCATTGTATTCAATGAAGCAGGAACCTGGAGTGAAGTAAGCTCTGGACCCGCTAGAGTGACACCATATTTCAAGACCTACATAACCGTTATACCCATCAGTGGTGATAAAATCAAATAATCATCTCCCTAGTGAATCGACGGTAGCCAACATAGAACCAGAGCATACCCAGAACCAGAAACATATAAAATATTCGAATCCAAAGCAAAACCAACAAAGTCATGGTAATTTTAGAATATTCTCAAAATCTCTGCCCTAAGAGATACCCCAAATTTCATAAGATTTAGAATCTTGAAACTAAAGAGTGAGGCCTAAAGACCCCATTTTTTGCTACAAGATCAGCAATGGAATTGGCTTCCCTCCAAATCTAAACCACCTGTAGTTTACAAACTTCCTAAATTCTTTTATCTTCTTGAAATACTCCCGATACTTCCATTCTCCTTCCTCAATATTTCCAGTCCATTTGCATTGTAATGTAATGTGGGATGCCGTTTTTAGGGACATTTCAATTTACTTTTGCCCAGTGTTTAAATAAGTAGGGTCTCTTTCTTTTTCAGCGTACATGCCATGTTTCACCTTTCCTTGCTAAGATGAAAAGATTTGTGTACAAAAAGGAGACTTAATAAATATGAGTGGAGGAATGAAACCAGATATAGAATAACAGAACTTTGCTGTTCTGTTGTGGTAATTGTAGTCAAGAAACTGTTTGACGTCAATAGACTGGGATTAGTGAATGAAAAGCCGGAATGATATAAATAGGCTTGTTTAAGGTTGTTATCACAGACCTACCACCAAATATAAGCCGTCCAGTTCTACAGTTCTTCCTTGTCAAAGCAGGTTCAAATTTTTTGTGTCTCCTCCCATTTTTTAAACATGTTATGAGAAAAATGAAACTTCAGAAATGACAATTGAGTTTTAAAGTATGTCCAGCTCTAATAATCATAGAAAGCCTTTATTATATTTGGATCTGTTTATTATTTAGGTCATATTAAATGATTGTTGGAATATGCTAATTTCCCATGTTTTATGGGATTCAATTATGTTGCAAATCACAAGATTTGATTGTGTAGTAAATAGTGAGGATTGATAGAGCAAATTATGAGATTTACATTCACTCTTGTAATTTGTTTCATATTATGTGTTTCTCATACACCCGTTATATATATTGGTCATTTGTACTTAATACATCAAGTGAGTGATTGCATATTTGCTCATTTGGGTGTGGATGTAGGCCTTATGGCCGAACCAAATCATTTCTTGTGTCCGCTCACTTCACTCCCTCGTATCATGTATCCTTTAAATTTCAACATTAACCTATATGATTTTATGCTTTTGCGTACTGTGCCACCATATTTTTTCCTTGTTCATATAATACTTCACATTTTTGCTTTACTAAAGAAAGAGAATCTAAATTTGACAACTTTGATCAGTTATAACTTAACTTTTGTTTGAAGATCATAACTGGGTTGATTGTAATTTTTGAAGGTGGGAAGATGGCCTGGCTGAAAGAGTGGAATATGACCCTTCTGGTAACGTCAAGACTCAAATTGTCAGATCTCCTTTTGTTCAGGTACTTTCTATCAAAGAAACTTCTTGTGCTGAAATTATTTCTATTGTTTAGTAATCTTTTCCATTTCTGCTCCAGATTCCTCTCGGAGTCACAGAGGATAGACTTATCGGATCCGTTGATGTTGAGGAGTCCATCAAAACTGGAACAACTGTTTTCCAGCCTGGTCTTCTTGCTGAAGCGCATAGAGGGGTATTATATGTTGACGAAATTAACCTTTTGGATGAGGGTATCAGTAATTTGCTTCTTAATGTACTGACTGAAGGAGTTAATATTGTGGAAAGAGAAGGTATCAGCTTTAGGCATCCATGCAAGCCGCTTCTGATTGCTACGTATAACCCAGAAGAGGGCTCTGTACGTGAGCACCTACTTGATCGTATAGCAATTAATTTGAGGTATATACCTTGTATGTAGCTAATAGAATGTATTTTCTACCATTGATTTCTCTCTAATGATCCACTTCTTCTTCAGCGCAGATCTTCCAATGAGCTTTGAAGATCGTGTTGCAGCTGTTGGAGTTGCAACAGAATTCCAAGAGCATAGTAATGATGTTTTTAAGATGGTTGAAGAAGAAACAGAGTATGCAAAGACTCAGGTAATTGTAGGAAAATTTGACAAGCATGAGTAGATCATGAACAGTTCACTAGGAAGGGGGTCCTCCCATAATCCCTATTTGGGCGGGAGGGTGCTTTTCTGAAGAAAACATGACAACAACTTCGATCTCTTAGAAGTTCAATCAGAAGGAACATATAATTGTATCACTACAGTTTGTTCGCTCTCTCCCTGGGTTATTAGCTGTCAACAGAAAAAAAGTTAAAAACATAGCTTTTTTTCCTTACTCTGACACTGTACAAAAGGTGGGAATCAGTTAAATAGGGTAGCATGAAGCAACTCTCTCTCTCTCTCTCTCTCTCTCTAACCAACTTGAGCCCATTTTGTGTTTCGACTTGCCCCATGTGACTCTTTCTCTAACTGTTCAATTGCTTCTGCTGTGACATACCAGCCTCAAATTTTTAAGATAAAAGATAGATATGTGCATTGTCATGTGCAAAATAATGTAAACTAATAGTTATGCCTTTTGTAATAACAGACTAGGATATCTTGATTTGTCATAGAATTTTGTGGAACACAATTTTCACAGCTGAGTAAGTTGGCATTACTTAAGTGCATATCCTTAGTCCCTAGATGTTCTCCAGCAAGGCACCTGCTAGATAAATCCTGGGAGAGCATTTATCCTTAAATATACTACTCTGTCCGTCCCAAAATAAGTGTTTTGTTTTCTATTTTGAGAAAAATTTAAGAAGTTAGTTAATGTTGTATATTTCCTCTTTTATATCCATGCCCATTGCTGTAACAAACTTAAGAAATATAACTTATTTTACTATAGACATATACTATTGGTAGTTCATGCACAACTAACTTATTAGGAAAGAAACAAAACACTTGTTTTGAAACAAAAATACAAGTGAAACAAGACACTTATTTTGGGACGGAGGGAGCATTACTTAATTCAGTGCTCAATACATATCTAAGTAGTATATTTACCCATACATTTATAGATTTTGCTTCACCTGATATGCTCTTTCATTAGCCTAATATAGTAATATTCATTACTTCATTTGGTGTTTTATAGCTCTTATGGCACTTCATGCTTCCATGGAAAATTTTCTTATTGACTAAGTAGATAATTGATTACTCATCTTAATTCATGCATTGTAGGTCATTCTAGCAAGAGAGTATTTGAAGGAAGTCACTGTCGGCAGGGAGCAACTGAAGTACTTGGTTCTGGAAGCCCTTCGAGGTGGTTGCCAGGTTCTCACTATTGAACTCTTAGTTTCTTTCAAGAAGTGTTGGTTTGTTCATTTCATTAGGGAAGACAAGATTAAGTTGAGCCCATAGACTATGACCTTATGCTACCTTACTGTAGATACGTAAAATCTCCCTTTATTAGGGGGCATTTGATTTTTCCAGGTTGTAAGGCTAAGAACACACCTTAATTGAAAGACGCTTAAATCCTAACTTCAACTGTGCAAATTCATTGATGCTTAAGGCCAACAAGATATCTGGGGAACTTTCAAACAATCAAGAGAGAACTTCAAGGGATTCTGTGATGTGGCTAATAGTTGTATAATCTCCCTACTTTCATAATATAGATCAGCATCTGGAGGAGTATCCTTTGGGAGTTCTTTTTTTTTTTTTTTGGAAATTCCTTTGGGAGTTCTTTATGTGTGGGTAAATGTTATAAAGATTGAAGCATGGTTTTCTTATGCGTTGGGTTATTAAGGCTTGCAATATTTAACATTGGAGGCTGAATGTCGGTACTTGTATCACCACACTAATAAGTGCCTTTTTCGTCTCGAACTTCTTATGGCTACACTCATATATCATCTGTAATGCAAAGCTTATAAAAATTCACCATTAGATGAAGATGGTTGGATTAAAAATATCATGATGCAATAAAGTAACCACTGTGGGTTTGTAAGTAATAATGCACAATTTACTATGTGTTGATTGTTATTGGTTTATGTGCTAATGTAAAGAGTGATGCTATCATATGTTGGTATTACTGATTTGTTGCTGCTTTAGTTGTTTTTTCTGTCTGGAAACTCTAAATAGCAATTGTGTGCCTTATAATATATTTTCAGGGACACAGAGCTGAGCTATATGCTGCTCGAGTTGCAAAATGCTTAGCTGCTCTAGAAGGACGTGAAAAAGTGAATCCAGATGACCTGAAAAAAGCTGTTAAGTATTCTCCTGGAACATAAGTCTTACTGTTTTCTTTTGGTAAATTAATTTTATGTACTAATGGAGTTAAATTTTCCTAAGAATTCTTGTCATGGACCTGTTATAATAGTACCTTCAGAAATGAACCACGAACTATTCTTGCTTCCATTCTTTATGTTGGTCGATGCTAAGCTTTTAAGATTCTTAGTAACCTCTTGTGGTAATCTTCTTCCAACATCATACTAGTCATTTACAAATCATGCACGATCATCGAGAAAACTTTATAGTGCTTTGGGAAATTTAAGATTATTTTGTTGTGTTATCCAGGGCTTTTAAAAATCTATTTCAAGGTTTGACTTATTCACCCTTATCACTGAACATCTTCCTTATGTTTTCATACAAGTATGTTTGCAAAATGAATTTTCGGAGAGCAGCAGTGCAATTTGTTGTGTAAGATACCATGAGCTACTAATATTGTTTAGCACCTTTATTTGAATCATAATATTGCATAGGTCCATGTCAACACTGTTATCTGAATTTGGTAAATGTTGAAGTGGGTGATTTGAATCGCAATGTTGCATGGTCCATGCAACACTGTTATTTTAATCTGGAAAATGTTGAAGGGTTGATTTGGATAAACATAAAATAGATGAACCACATGTAATGATGCAAGTGAAACACTACTAATAAGGTTAACCTTTTATTAGTGAAAACACAAACCATTATATGCAAGCAAATATGAAATTTAACATGCCAATTAAAAAAAATAATATGAAACTTAAAATTGTATTAAATCGAGTTAAAAAAAAATGGTATTAGATCAGATTTTGAATCTGGCCCTGGCTCAAAGGTGGACTGCTTATGTTGTCTCCCCTTGTGATCTCCATCCCACTTGTAGAAGGACATGCCTACAATGTCGCATGCGAGGAAGAAAAATAACTACACGTGAAGGGGGTGTTGAAGTGGCGACTAAAGTTTGACATTGGTAAAATATAAGATAAAGATGTTACATATAATGGTGGAAGTAAAATTCTTCTAACAAGGTTGACCTTTATGTAGTGAAAGACCAAACCATTATATGTAGCTCAATGTTTAAAATTTAACTTGGTATTAGAGCAGGTTTTGACCTTGGCTTTGACCAAGTGTTGAAGTGAGTGATTTGAATAAATATAAGGTTGACATTTTGGTAGTGGGAAGTCCAAACTATTATGTGTACACGAATGTTATTATTGAAATTGATCGGAAAACAATCAGACTTCCCTTTCTGATATATTGTGCAATACAGGTGGAACTGGTAATTCTCCCTCGTTCAATGATCAATGAGAACCCTCCAGATCAGCAAAACCAGCAGCCTCCGCCTCCACCCCCCCCTCCCCAAAATGAAGAATCTGGGGAGGAGCAGAATGAAGATGAAGAGCAAGAGGAAGAGGTTAGTTATCAAAATTTAAGTTGAAACGCAAAATTATGATATACTTACATTTCCTCTTGGTTTATCGATATCAAATCTTTTACTAACTTTCCATGTTTCTCCATGCTCGCCTGAGATATCTTTTTGTTCCTTTTAAAAATCTGAAAAATATTTATTTGTATTGTGAATGTTTTCTTTGTGACCAGGATGACAATGAAGAGAATGAAAACCAGCAGGACCAATTACCTGAAGAATTTATCTTTGATGCAGAAGGGGGTTTGGTGGACGAGAAACTCCTCTTCTTTGCACAACAAGCACAGAGACGCAAAGGGAAGGCTGGTAGAGCAAAGAATGTCATATTTTCAGAGGATAGAGGTCGATATATTAAGCCAATGCTTCCAAAGGTTATTCTACATCTCTTCCCTTATTCTTAACAGATAGATAACATTCTTTATATTATTAGTCTGGTCCTTGCTGAAATGATTTGATTTATTATTTATTAAATTTGAATTGTTTTAAATCAAATTCTATTTTTTTCTCAATTGACTGTACAATAGATGTAAACATGAATAGACAGATTAATTTCTTAATTCTCGTAAATCGTATCCCATATTTTCTGGGAGTACTTTGTTTTTCTGAACAAGTTTTCATGATCTTTCACAGGGTCCTGTGAAGAGGTTGGCTGTTGATGCAACCCTTAGAGCTGCTGCACCATATCAGAAGTTGCGTAGGGAGAAGGACACTCAAAAAATTAGAAAAGTGTTTGTTGAGAAATCTGACATGAGGGCAAAGAGAATGGCACGAAAGGCAGGGGCCCTGGTAGCTACACTGCTCTTCTGTATTACTTGCATCTATCCTTGATCCATCTTCTTAAAACCCTAGTTTGCACACACATGGAGAGAGTTGATATGAAAAGTTGTTAATATAATTAGTTCATGGCAGGTCATATTTGTAGTTGATGCAAGTGGTAGCATGGCATTGAACCGAATGCAGAATGCTAAAGGTGCAGCACTGAAGTTACTTGCGGAGAGTTATACAAGCAGAGACCAGGTGACGTTAAGTTGTATATAAATATATATAGTTGTGGCTGCATAGTTGTAAAGCTTTCCATATGCCTAAAATCATGTCCTTCGTAAAGTAGTGGTTAACTTTGTGCAGAATTCAATTTCTTGTTTTATAGAAATTTATTGTTCCATGGATCATGTGAGGTAATATCAGAGTTTGTAAAATCAAATTATTCTTCAGAGACATGTTTGTTTTAGTTCAGCGATGAAAAAAATAATTTTTTTTATGCATTCTGACTCTGCTCATAATATCAAGATAGAGGTCATTGCTTGAGTAAAAGGCTAAAAGGTCAAATGCTTATGTCGTGTAAAAATGTCTTTTTTATATCTTTGTGTTGCGAAATGGGAAAACAGAAACCATGACTAGAAAGTTGCCTAACAGTGATACCAGAGTGAAAGTACTGGGGTTGAAGGGGTTGTTTAATTAGGCTACTTAAGCATGAGATGATAGTGAAATTCTCTGCATGTAATGTAGCGAGGGTGTTAGGCTTTGGTTAGCTCTCTTCTTGAGTGGGCCGGATGCTTAGTTTTCCCTTCTTCTTTTTGGAGTTGGTATGATTTTGCATTTTACCCAAAAAAGAAAACAAAAAAGAAAACAAAAGGAAAACAGTTGTATCAAACTCCTTTGTGGAGGGAGTTCTTATCACAATGTTATAATTGAAGAATATCCAGTTTTAGAAATGATAATGATAGTCCTATATTCATTTTAAAGTTGAAAACAGTAGCGATTGGAAATAGTCTTGCTCAAACAGATACAAATATAAAGGTAAGATGCGTGTAATGTCACTGAGAAAGCAACAGAAGAAATGGTGTTCCACTGATTTCTTACAGACCAAAATGTTATTACACTCACAAAGAATCGGGGTAGTACATTTTGCCCCAGTTTGGTGGTTGGCTCCCATAACATTATCTGTTATGCGTTAGAACTAAGGAGATAAAAACTAGAGTTTGGTAAGAGTTAAAATAATGTATGCCGGTATTATTTCAGCAAGCATCAATGAATTCATTCGAAATGCTTACCTTTTGGCAATTAACTTTATCTTTTTACTGGGATGTTGTATAGGTTTCTATTATTCCTTTCCGTGGAGACTCGGCAGAAGTCCTTCTACCCCCTTCTAGATCTATTGCAATGGCAAGGAAACGTCTTGAGAGACTTCCTTGTGGTGGTGGTTCTCCCCTGGCTCATGGTCTAACCACGGTACATAAATTCTTATGATTCAGTTCCCGGCATATATTAACATAAAAACCTCCTGAACATGTCATTGCAACTTCTTCCTAGTATTAGTATGTATTCGGCAACACGTATATTTCGTGAAACTATGACTTATTTCTCTTTTATTTTTCCATACAACCAGATTTTTATGCTTGCATAATACTACATTTGATCTAATTTGATGTGCATGTTCCTCCATATTCTTCGCAAGGTTTCCTCATGTTACGTCAATAGCAATCATGAATTTTGGCACCATCTGTAAACAAACATGCATACACCATTTTCCCAGTGATTTGTCTGTACTAACCGCTTCATTGACTTTACTCTGCCCCTAGGCTGTTAGGGTTGGACTAAATGCAGAGAAGAGTGGTGACGTTGGGCGCATAATGATTGTTGCAATAACAGATGGTAGAGCTAACATATCACTGAAAAGGTCTACTGACCCTGAAGCTGCTACCTCAGACGCTCCTAGACCTTCAGCGCAAGAGTTGAAGGTAAATTTTGATTGCCCCACTTTTAACTTGCTCTAAAGATGAATGTGGACCATCTGATCTATTATTACTCAACTGCATTTATCAAACTGAAGCTTGAAGTCAGTGATTGAGAACTATCTAATCACTCCTAACAATATTGCCTAATGGATACTATATGTAACATCAATTTGTTTTTCAACGTTCATGCACATAATAAAGCATTCCAACTTTCAGTCTCAAGTAATTGAATTTTATCCGAACCTTCTCTTTCGAGGGTCATGTATGCTGGGTTGTTTACTTAATTATTCTTATCCGGGTATGAAGGATGAGATACTTGAAGTTGCTGGGAAGATATACAAGGCAGGGATGTCTCTTCTGGTGATCGACACCGAAAACAAGTTTGTGTCAACTGGCTTTGCAAAGGAAGTTGCAAGAGTTGCTCAAGGTGAGTAAACTTGAAAACGACCTATGCTTATTAACATGTGTGTGTGTGTATTTCAAAATCTCATTGTATTGTTTGCTTTGCAGGAAAATACTATTACTTGCCAAATGCTTCAGATGCTGTCATTTCGGCCACAACAAAGGAAGCCTTGTCTTCTTTGAAAAACTCGTGATTTCTACCAAATCTTGTGTATCAATCATCTGTGAGTAATATGACAATTATTATCGTGTAGAACACTTAAATGTATAAGTATCCATTCACCATTTTTTTTTTTGTCAAATTTAATGTTGTAAAATTTTCAGGACTCCCTACACTGTCCAAAAGTGTAAATTTTAGGGTATGGCATGCCTAAATTCATTTTTGAACACATTTTATAACAAATTTTTTAGCATTACTAGTTCTTGATCTTGTGCATTGAACGGAGTAGAAACTTATCACATTAAAACTAATGTACATCTGGTTAAAAGTGCAGTATGAGTTTTGATTGTCTATCATTTCAACATCTTTATCTATTTGCAGCTTGAAATTTTTTAAACATATACTACATGAACAGTTAAAATACAATATTATCTTTCAAATTCAACGTATAATTTTTGAACTCAAAATTAAATCATTTTTAATGAAATTTTACACAATTAAAAAGTTTCAATCTGAAACACATTTGTCCATTAGCCAATTTAATTCATGGTTATATTATTTTCACTTGAATTATGAAGTTTATCATCTTAAAGTTAAGTACAAAAGAATAATAAAAAAAAAGGTAATGATATAGTAAAGCTAGTGCATTTTCAAGCCCTACGAATTCAAAAATCATCTCATCAAATTTTTACTTAAAGGTTTCATATCCAAAGTTCTAGGGTCAATTTAAAGGATTTAAGTCAATTTTGGTACCCAAACTTTGGGGTGAATCCAGATTTGGTACCCAACCTTTTATTATACCAGAGTTAGTACCTGAACTTTTATTTTGTACCCAATTGAGTACCTACCGTCCATTTCCGTCAAATAAGTCGTTATCTTCTACTGACGTGGACAATTCCGCGATGACATGGTGAAATCGTGCTGACGTGGGAGAGACTCGCTGATGTGGCAAAGAAATGACTCAAAGTTGGATATGACATGAAAAATAATTAATTTTTGAATAAAAAATAAAATAAAAATTACAACTCTCTTTCTTCTCTTCCCTCTCCTCACTGCTCTGTAAGTGTAACTCAAATTGGAACATCGATATCAGGCTAAGTACAAGTCGAGAAGCTTGATCAATAAAGTTTGAGATGATGAAATGCAAGATAAAGTTGAAGTATTGAAGCCAAAGAAAGAAATATGATCTTACGTCATCTATGGTTATCTTGCATCTTGTTTTGATGTTAGTATTATAAGGTGGAAAGGCGTTGTGCACATTACTATTTATTTGATGTGCCTCGGAAAGACAAAGTTCTTGGGTATTGTAAAAAATCAACTAAACTAAAACTTAATCTGATAGTTGAAGGCCCAAATATATTAATTTTATATTTTAACATGTATGACCAATAAAAATTCGATCATCGGTTGTGCACACATTTCTCCGTGATTTGTGGGAGAGTTTTCGGCTTCCCCTGTGCCCCTTGCGTTCAAGTGATGTCTTATGTGCTAAAACATATTCCTGAGTTAGGAGAGTAGGAGATGGAGACACAATCCATCTTGAGTGGTCGTCTTCCTACTTGTTTGGGATGTGATTTTCACTATCTTGTTTAAGGACCCGTCCAATATTATGCAAGAGTCTATTGAAGGAGAATCCTAGGCTATATTCCATTAGTTGAGCTATTGAGTTGGATTAGAAACTTCTCTTATTATATACATAAGGATAGGAAAGAGCCTATCTTTGCCAAGGAGTGCTTTTCTTTTTTATCAGCAACGGGGCATCATATTCGAAGTAACAATGTTTCTCACTCCTTAAAACGAGCGACACCCTAAATTTCACCCCAAAAATCACACCCCATACCGTCGATAAGGAGTGTCTTCTTCAACCATGTTTTTCCTTGTGCAAAGAATCTATGGAGATGTAAATGTAACTTCTTATTATCCATTACTCATTATTTTTCACTTTTTGTAGGCAGCTCGAGATGGTTAAAATATGATAGGTATGCTGAAGGTAATGGAAGTGACTCAACCTAACCCTCACAAGGTCAAGGTCAAGGTCATGTTTTCCCCGATGGCAAATCATGTTGGTTTCTCTACCAACCTTGTGTCTCTTGCTCCCTAAAGATTGGGGAAAGAGCTTGCAAAGCCCTCCATCCTATCGATGTTGCAAATGATAGCGATGATGAGACATCTATGTCTCTTAAAGGGGGTGACGATATAAAGTTCTCAATTCATGATGAGGGCGATGATGCCACACCTTCCAAGTTGCCTATGATCTTGGAATATCATTATAACCCATCTTTCAAAAGAAAGTGTAACTTGTTGGATATGAGACAAAAACATGATCTTGACAAGTTTCACTCCCAACCTTATTTTTCTTTACTCCCTTTCATTATGGATACATTAATTTGTTTATCTTTTTGCAAGAATGATCCGCATTTGAGAGGAGTTCGCTTAGAGGCTTTAGAATTTCTAGAAGCTTGTGAGAATTTGATACCTAAAGAATGAAGGCTCTGAAGAAGTGAATCCAAATGACCTGAA
This sequence comes from Pelargonium citronellum, assembly GCA_036897665.1. Classification (NCBI taxonomy): domain Eukaryota; kingdom Viridiplantae; phylum Streptophyta; class Magnoliopsida; order Geraniales; family Geraniaceae; genus Pelargonium; species Pelargonium citronellum. The sequence goes on along the minus strand of JAYMSZ010001163.1, from coordinate 842 downwards.
AATAGTTGTTTAAGTATTCTCCTGGAGCACAAGGCTTACCGTTTTCTTTTGATAAATTAATTTTAGGGTTAAAGTTAGGGGTAATTACTAATGGAGCTCTTATGCTTTACATGTTTTTCATCTGGCACTTCTGGACTAATTTGGTAAACTTTGACATACTATGTACTATCCAATGTTGTTTTCGTCAGTTATCTTGGACGAAAAACCCATTTGATGAGACATGTGTCGTGCACATGATAAAAAAATTCAAATTGGCAAAATGGTCATTACCTCCATTTGGCTTCTTCTTATTCATTAGGTCTGCAGCTTAGGGCTTCTTTTTCTTCTCTTTCTTTCTCTGAAAATTAATGACACACTATCAACCCCAAAAGCTCCACAGATGGCTCAGGCTGTGTCGTGGAAAACAAGTTACTTAGCAAACATTTGCGCTAAAGAATAAAAACCATTTACTAACCATTCTAGTAAACCCCATGATTGAAATAGGACCCAAGTTTTGAGCCCTCAAATAGTCTGCACAAGGCTCCCAATGAGCAGAGCTTCAAGAAGACCATTAATTTCAGACCTCCAGATACAAATCACTCTATATCCAGAAAATTTCAGAGGGTCATAAGTCAAATTGATGCCAACAATTACCTTGTTTGGCTTGACGCCAGGGTCTGGGATCACCGAGAGTTGCTTCGTGAAAGGGTTGCAGACGTAGTAGCAAGTGCAACAATTGGGGGAGTAGGTTGAAGAGTAGAGGATCAACGCATTGCACAACTGCAAGACATTGGCCTTACCGCCGATGAGTTTGTTGAGGAAAGCGATTGCCGAAGCGGTGGGAGGGGAGAGAACCTGGATGG